>JACXGJ010013185.1:0-16611 GCA_016801105.1 Esox niger | reverse complement strand
CATTACCGACAACACAAATGCATTACCGACAACACAAATACACTACCGACAACACAAAGACATTACCGACAACACAAAGACATTACCGACAACACAAAGACATTACCGACAACACGAAGACATTACTGACAACACAAATATATTACCGACAACACAAAGACATTACTGACAACACAAATATATTACCGACAACACAAAGACATTACTGAAAGTATACATACTGTATGTACTACCATTCAAAAATTTGGGGTCACTTAGAAATGTCCTTGTGTTCCATGTTCCATAAAAAATATTTCAAGCAACAATAGTCATTACAACATTTACATAAACTGCACTCTATTTCTGATCAATTTTATGTTATTTAAATGGAATAATTTGCTTTTCTTTAAAATAAAAGGACATTTCTAAGTGACCCAGCAGAAACCAGGTTCTATGTTCTGATGAGACTTAATTGTAGCATTCTGGCAACAAACAGTAGAGGTGGGTTTTGGTAAAAGAGCCCTGGTGACAGGAACCAATCCTCACTTGCAATTATGGTGGTGGATCTATGATTTTGTCCAACCTTTGAAAGACCCTGGGAATCTTGTTCAGATACAAAACAACATGGATTTCCATCAAGAACAATGATCAAAAGAGTACTTCCAAAACCCACATGTAAAAGTTTCACAAATTACAGAATCTGCTTTGCCATCACAGTTCCCTGAACTAAATCCCATTGAAAACCTGTGTGGTAAGGTGAAGAGCAACTTTAAATAAGCGAGGACCAAAGATTCTGAAGCGCTATGGGAGAGAACCAATCAGCCATAACATTTTGACCACTGACAGGTGAAGTGAATTACATTGATAATCTAATTGTCAAGTGAACATTCTGTCCTCAAATTGAATGTGTTAGAAGCAGGAAAAATGGGCAAACATAAGGACCTGAGGGACTTTGACAAGGGCCAATTTGTGAAGGCTAGATGACTGGGTCGGAGCATTTCCAAAGCTACAGACCTTGTCGGGTGTTCCTGGTCTGCAGTGGTTGGTACCTATCAAAAGTGGTCCAAGGAAGGAAAAGCGGTGAACCCGTAACAGGGTCATGGGTGGCCAAGGCTCATTGATGCAGGTGGGGAGTGAAGGCAGGCCCGTGTGGTCCAATCCAACAGACAAGATACTGTAGCTCAAATTACTGAAAAAGTGAATGCTAGTACAGATAGAAAGGTTTCAGAACACACAGTGCTTTGCGGTTTGTTGCGTTTGGGGCTGCGTAGCTGCAGACCAGTCAGGGTGCCCATTCTGACCAATGTCCCCTGCCGAAAGCACCTACAATGGGCACTTGAGCATCAGAACTGGACCACGGAACAATGGAAGAAGGTGGCCTGGTCTAATGAATCACGTTTCCTTTTACATCACATGGATGGTCGGGTGTGTGTCGCATGCCTGAAGAACACATGGTACCAGGATGCACTATGGGAAAAAGGCATGTTGGTGGAGGCAGTGGGATGTTTGGGCAATGTTCTACTGGGAAACCTTGGGTCATGTTTTGGCTCATCAGGGTGTACCCACATACACATACTACCAAAAATACACACACACACACACACTGCAAAAAATATACACACACACTACAAATAATACACACACACACACACACACACACTGCAAAAAATATACACACACACAGACACACACAGACACACTCACACACCACATACCCACAGACACACACAGACACACTCACACGCCACATACCCACAGACACACACAGACACCACACACCACATACCCACAGAAGAAGAGACCTCCACAGAACAGGTACGTTAGAACGCCTGAGTTGAACTCCACCTTGGTCACCACAGCATGGTGACAGTTGGGACAAGTCATCTGGACTGGACTGTCACCAAAAGCTCCAATGGCCACTGGACATAGAGAGCAGAAATAAGAACTTTCTAAAGCCTTCGCTTCACCTTCGTGTCTCTGCAAAATCTCAGTGTGAGTTCATTTATATTCACATTATTTGACCTATTTTCCTCCTTGAATTGTCTGTTCATTCATGCGTTTGTTTATTTACTCATTAAGTTAACCATTCATTCATGCATTTGTTAATTTACTCATTAAGTTAACCATTCATTCATGCATTTTCTCCCCTCAACTGTCCAGTGATGTCAACTCATTTAATTTTTTACACTATCCATTGCTAATTCATTCCTTTATCACATCCGCACTTCATTCATTTACACTTTCATTTATTTATTCGCCCATTCAATTGTTCATTCATTCTATCCAGTTTCTTTATACTTAAGTTAATAGAGTTTCACTCAACCCAGAGTACAGTGGGACATACCAACAGGCACCTGGATGTTCGTCATCTTTCCTGAGGGTGAGAGTTGACATGATGGTACACATATATGAAAAACTATAATATCATTATAATCACTACTATTGCTGCTTATTAGTATAAACTCTTCTTTATTATACAAATGTAAAACAAATACTAAGAACTACACAAACATTACTATTATACAACATTAAACTCAACTATTCCCTCTAAAAGGAGAGGGTTGAAGGAGGACCTTGTCGGGTTTCTTCAGACTGAAACTTTAGTTCTTGGAAAAAAAAACTTTTACGGACATTTGGGGTCGATTTTTTTAGGTGGTAGATTTTTAGAATTTTTTTCTTGAAGAAATTTGTTGGAGATCCCTCATTTTTCAAAGTAAAAGAAAAATTACATTTTCTTTTTAGAGTGAATAGAGTAATATTTTCTATATATAGAATATACTTTTCTCCCACAAGGGTTTGATAAGCTCATAGGTTTTCCAATATTGACACAAATGTATTATAAGGTACTCTCAGATCTCTATGCAGACATGTAACTCAAATAAAGCATTTACAGATCTTAGACAATTAGGTCTTTTAAAGTACTTACAGGTTGATCGTTAAGGAGACTACTGCACCAGAAGTGGTCTGTCACTCAGAAAACCCAAGACTGAGATTGGAGTTGCCAGATCTGCCCCTTCCACCAATATTCTACACGGAAAGTTTCCCTAGACTTGCCCCTCCTACCAGATACACTATTAAGTCAATACAAGTGAACAGTTATAGACAGATGAGCAGGTATAGTGAAGTTATGGACAGAAGACCAAGTATAGTGAAGTTATGGACAGAGGAGCAGGTAGTGTATATCAGTGCTCATGGTAACAATGCTCAGATGAGCGGCACATGTTCTTGGTGCTGTGTTAGATTATGCTAAACACACACACACACACACACACACACACACACACACACACACACACACACAGAAATTGCATGCACCCTAACCTCAATGAAGTAACTTTTATGCCTAAACTTTACCTAGGTGTAATGCCTGGACCTTAAAGAAACCCCAATTCTAACTCTAAAATTAATTGTAAGTTTGACCCTAAACCCTGAAATTGACTAACACACACACACACACACACACACACACACACACATCTAAGTGGCAGATCAGATCATGAATCTGGCATCCTCTCACATAGTCATGTGTCCATGGACCCAATCATCTAATAAAAACACATCCTCCTCTGTATCTCCTCTGTGCCTACGTGTGTGTGTGCGCTAATTATACAAACACGTGGCGCTTTCTGCTTGTATTGACACAAATCTATAAACAAAGGGTTCTCAGAGCAGGCAAAAAGACACTATACTGACTAGGGCCAGGAGGAAGGAGACTCTCGACCAATGACATATGAGAAGCAGTCAAAACTCATCCTGTCGCCAGTGGTGACGGGTACGGCATCAGGGATGTAGTGTTCAGCAAGAGACGCACCTGTTCAATTATCACAGGCCCCAAACATTTAATAATGCGATTGATAAATTAAGACTTTAATCAGTAAAAATCTGTACAATATTTCACATGTAAACAGCTGCATCTTGATCTTTATACCTGAATTACAATTACATAGAAATATACGTCATTTTAATGATTCTTGTAAAAATAGAATAACAAAAACACATTCGGTATCAAGAAATTACTCGTCCCAAACGGCACCCTGGTCCCCAGCTGGTGCACTAACTTGCCCCACCACTCCGTCGATGCAGGTCAAAAGTAGGGCGCCGGACAGCAGTACAGCCACTGGCAGTAGGGTGCCGTTTGAGCCTTCCATTAATATGGGCCCACTGAGCTCAACTCCCTTCATTTAGTTTACCATCAACAGCCACTCAACCAGCTGACGCCTCCTCTGCGCATACAGGCTACACTGTTGAGGAGTCCATTCTCTCCCTTCCCCATTGGCCAAAGCCTCCCGATGATCCAGACTAATGTGCCTCCAGCAGAGTCATCGGGAGGGAACAGCCAATGGACTGCGTTAACCTGGCGGAAGCCATCAATGGCAAAGAAGGCACCAGGCCCTCGAAGTGCTTGGATAATTAGCCCTTTATAATACAGTTGGCACTGACTTGATATTCTAGAATATTCTAACGTTTCATAGAGTGCTGAGACTCTGAACTCTCTCGCGGACCCCCTGCGTATCTATGCATTAGACAACACAACCAGTCCTGGAGCCCGTGAGGAGTAGAGACAGTACAAAACAGTATGAAGATGGCTTTCACACTTTCTACTCGCTTCTGCACGAGGATCCTGATAAATGACTTAATGGAAATGTTAGGAAACACCTGGGGGTCCACTGAAGAGGTTATTACCTCCTTTCTAGAGTGTTCTTTAGAGTTTTCCACATTCTCAGCTCCAGAGCTTAGAGTTTCTAGTTCCTCTGCACCATCTCCCTGAAGTATCTTTTCATTGATTCTTCTTTCTCTCTTCATGTTTGCCGTCCAACATCAGGCCTTCTCGGGAGAAAACGTTTCCAGGACCAGAAATGTAGAGCAATGTGGTCTAGGTTCTAGCAATGTGGTCTAGGTTCCAGCACTTCAGCTTTCTAAAGCCATTTGTCCTCTGTTCTCCCCGCTCTCTCCCTCCCTGTTCTTCTGTCGGAGCCACTTGGACTGGCCACTTTCTTCTTCTGTGGTGAGTCAAGAGTGATATACAGCCTCTGTTTTCCATCTCCTCCTCCTCCTCGGCTCTCCTCCTCCTCCTCGGCTCCGTCGGCTCTCTCCTCCTCCCATTCAACCAGCAGCACTTGTCACTCAGACATCAAGAGGCCATTGAACTCCTCTCCTCCCCGGTCTCCCTCTCCTCCTCCCCGGTCTCCTCCCCCCTCTCCCTCTCCTCCTCCCCGGTCTCCTCCCCCCTCTCCCTCAGCGCGGCCAGTAGGACCCTCAGCAGTGTATTTTCTGTGAGCAGGTTCTCAGAGGCGTCGGCTAGTTCCTGAAGTCTCCTGACCGCCTCCCCTAGCTGCCTGCTCTTCTCTCGGTGCTGCTCCTCTAGACTCCGCCTCTCACGTAGCAGCTCAGCATTCTGGGCCTGCAGCAGTGCATTGTGGGTCTCCAGTGCCACCGCGTTGAAGGACAAGCGCCTGTTCTCTCGCCAGAGTTGGGCCAGTTGGTCGGAGAGGCGCTGGCGGGCCCGGTGCAGTGTCTGGACCTCCCCTTGTAGGGCCCGGAACTCCGCCTTGAGGAGAGCACGAGAGTTAGGCTCAGGTCCATCTGGTTTGATTGGCTGTTCCGGGTGGTGGCCGGAGTCGGAATGCTTCAGGATGAAGCGTAACAGGTTGGGAAGTGTGATGGGAGTGTCCTCCGGGAACTTGACGGACTGGTGTTTCCTAGGAGACAAAGAATGAGGTCAGATGACAGGCTCTCTGTGCTGTGTTACCTGAACAGGTGGGCAATGTGTGTGTTACCTGTGTTTGGGGAAGAGTAGGACAGAGGGGAAGTGATCCACCATGAACTCCCAAGGCAGGTCATTAATCGCCACGTTCACCCTATACACAAATACACGCTCGCAGTCAAGAGACAACCAGAATGCAGCTGGAGCCCAACTTAACACTTCACTCCTGCCTGGCTAAAACTGGTGGCCATTTGCATTGATTCAGGTATCACCAAGGTGACGGCCTGTCAGAGACACTCATATCACTGAAGATCACCATGCACCTGGCGTACCTGGCGATGGTGAGGTTACCGCTGCCCCGGAACATTCTGGCCAGCTGGATGATGACATGGTTCAGAACAGAGCAGTGTCCACACCATTGGCTGTAGTAAAACAACAACACATCCTGCAGAACACACACACACACAAAACAGATCAGACGGTACCATAGGCCAGCGCGAGGAGACGGTACTATAGGCCAGCTGGAGGAGACGGTACTATAGGCCAGCGCGAGGAGACGGTACTATAGGCCAGCGCGAGGAGACGGTACTATAGGCCAGCGCGAGGAGACGGTACTATAGGCCAGCGCGGGGAGACGGTACTATAGGCCAGCGGGGGGAGACCCACCCTGTGAGGGTCCATGACTGTACTGAGGAAGGAGTTGGTGGTCAGCTCAGAGATGAGCGGCTGCTCCGAAGGGGGTTGCCTCTCCTCCCCCTCTTCTTCCTTCCCCCTCTCTCCCCACTCCACATCTCCCTCCCCCACCAGGTGTCTTTTCAGTGGGCTGTGGGGGGTGCTGAAATTTCTAATGAACCACTCTGGAGGGAAAGACAGAAGCATTTACCACAAGATCAGATCATGTTTTAGATTCACCATTTATGATCAGATCATGTTATAGATCCACCATTTATGATCAGACCATGTTATAGATTCACCATTTATGATCAGACCATGTTATAGATTCACCATTTATGATCAGATCATGTTATAGATTCACCATTTATGATCAGATCATGTTATAGATTCACCATTTATGATCAGATCATGTTATAGATCCACCATTGATGATCAGATCATGTTATAGATCCACCATTGATGATCAGATCATGTCATAGATCCACCATTTATGATCAGAACATGTTATTGATTCACCATTCATGATCAGTGAACAGATTAAATCCTAATGACTCTTTCTTAAAGGGCAGTTTAAAACCAGGTGAAACGCGTGTGTGTGTCCCCTGTAACCCTGAACCGAGGTCTCCATCTCACCCAGGGACTCTGTCACGGCGGAGGTCCACCTGTGGTCCAGCACGTAATGCACCTCGTCCTTCAGGTTCACGATGGTCGCAAACGACCGGCCGCCGCCAAGGCTCCCGTTACTTAGCAACCGCCCAAACTGCTCCCGTCTGCCGCCCACCTCGGCGTTGCCCCGAGCTCCGAGACGCACCGCCAGCGGCCAGTGAAGGGCAGAGTCCAGGACGTAAAACCGGAGAGTCTTATTGGTACGACACCGCAGGCCTTTGATCCCGCCCCCTTCCTGGTCCTCTTCAGAGAAGTTAAGCGAGTCCTGGGGGGAGGGTGTTGAGGGAAGGGGGAGGGGACTCTCTCTTCCCTCGGGGTCTCCCTCTAGCCCCTGCTGTGGGGACAGGGAAACCCCTAGTAAACCCATAGTTCTACAACAGGCGCTGTAGCGACCCGCCGGGCTGTAGCTACTCAGGATGTTGCTACAGGCAAAGGTTGGCGCTGTCTCTGCGATGGGTGGAACGCAGCAGCGTCTGAGGTAGGCCTGTAGCATGGCAGCGCCACCCGATGTCAGGGAGGGGAATGTGCAGGGGGCAGACGGGTAACGCGATTGGTTGAGACAGAGCTCACACACCCTAGACGGCGCGGCCGCGGAGAGGGGTTGGGTCCGGGGAGGAACCACTGACAGGCAGCATGTAGAGGGGGGGCCGGGAGGACCCCCGTGGAGGCATTCTTCAGAGACGTGGCTGTTTGGCTGATCAGGGGGGGCGCTGTGGCAGGAATGGTAGCGCAACGCGACGTCTGCAATCTAGGATGAAGAACAAGAGCAATGTCACTTCAGTGATATTAGCTGCAAGGAAATAGAAATTCTAATCTGATGAAAGGCGTTTTGGTCGACGCTGTAGATGCACGCACCTGCATTAACAGTGGGTCAGGCGTCAGACTCAAGGGATTATGGGGCAGGAAGAGGAGGAGGGCGGGGCCTTTGGTCAGTTCCTGCTCCAGAAGGCGGGACTTAGCTCCAGGCGGCTGCAGCCATTGGAGGACTGTCTCGCGGTGCTCAAAGACCCAGGAACAAATGCCCTCCGAGGTGAAGTTACGTTCCCAACTTGGGAAGATCTGGGGGGACAAAACAGAAATCCCTTTAACCCTTTACAACCATGAAAACACCAGTCCTGACTGGTCTAAACTACTTAGGGACTAAGATTATTAACATTCATGTGTGTAGTTATTGATGAAACCCCACGTGGAATGGATAATTAACAAACAACATCTGTGTGGGTGGTGACTGACCAATGAGGAGTTAAAGTGTCTGTGGAGGTAGACCGTCTGGTCGTCTCTGATGGAGATGACATCCGCCACCTGCCTGCTGGTTACCACGCCAAAACGCACCACGCCCCTAAAGTCTGTCCCAGGGAAACACGGAAACACACACTACAGTTTATTTTCCAGCCATTTTGTATATCTCATCCAGACCGACTTACAGTCAGTAAACTTATGAGAAGTAAATTAATTAGCTCACCTCTTTTGAGGGCTTGCAGTGCTGAGGACAGGTATGTGATGTAGCCTGGGGGCTGAGGGGAAGAGTTGAACGGGAAGAAGCCCACCACCCTGGGCTGAAAACCGGAACAGAAATCACAAATAAAACAGGACCTACTCGAAACGTTTTCAGAATACCCTGGTTCCTCATTAACGTTGGACAGACATTTATACATGTCCTGCTTATTCCTGAACCGATTCCAGGAATCCCCCCAAAACAGGATTCAAGATAAATACGGGAATCACATGAAACCTGTAAAATACATGAAAGAAACCAGCATCCCATTGCGACATCACGGCCATGGAACCGGTCTGGCCTGTTCTCCAGGGACCATGATGTGGTCACGACACGCTGAAGCACAGCTAGCTGAAACAAAAGGCTTTCTATTGTGAGTGGAACTCATACAATGAACCGGTTGAGAAGCTCTTATGGTCCTCTCTGAAACACACGACATCTCACCCAGGGCAGGAAACACCACACCCACCCTCATGCTCCAAATAGCACCCTATTCCCTGTATAGAGTAACAGCTTTAACGTGAGTCGGGTAGGGTTCTAAGAAGGGAGCAGTGTGTGATTTGGAAATCAGATCATTTCAGAGCTGTCTTTCCCTGTGGAAACAAAAAACAGGAGCCAAAACTCAACAGCTCGTTCCATCACATTCTTTCACTTAATGTGTCAACCATCATTCTAATGTCCGTCCCTTCTCATTGGTCCCTCCTGCTCTTGCCTTCTTACGCTTTCTCTGCCCCCTCCGTGTCCCCCCATGACCCTTAGGATATGAACCCCTTCCTCTTCCCTTCCTCCTCTACATTGCAGGCATACCTCATGATAACACAGGAAGCCTTCCCTTCCTCCTCATCTACATTGCAGGAATACCTCATGATAAGACAGGAAGCCTTCCCTTCCTCCTCTACATTGCAGGCACACCTCATGATAAGACAGGAAGCCTTCCCTTCCTTCTCTACATTGCAGGCACACCTCATGATAAGACAGGAAGCCTTCCCTTCCTCCTCTACATTGCAGGCATACCTCATGATAAGACAGGAAGCCTTCCCTTCCTCCTCTACATTGCAGGCATACCTCATGATAAGACAGGAAGCCTTCCCTTCCTTCTCTACATTGCAGGCATACCTCATGATAAGACAGGAAGCCTTCCCTTCCTTCTCTACATTACAGGCATACCTCATGATAAGACAGGAAGCCTTCCCTTTCTCCTCATTTACATTGCAGGCATACCTCATGATAAGACAGGAAGCCTTCCCCTCCTTCTCTACATTGCAGGCATACCTCATGATAAGACAGGAAGCCTTCCCTTCCTCCTCTACATTGCAGGCACACCTCATGATAAGACAGGAAGCCTTCCCCTCCTTCTCTACATTGCAGGCATACCTCATGATAAGACAGGAAGTCTTGTAACGTGGCTCGTGATGGTAGATAAGTCAGTGGGGTGATGACTCTGAGGATAAAACTCTCTACATAAGAAGCCATGAACGGACCTTTGTATTCGATTGGCCCAAACCTACAGAGGGAAACAGATGCAGAGACATGGACAACGGATCAGTGGGGAGATTAGTCTTATCATTAACACCTTTGGTATACAGAGAGAGATAAACCCATAGGCACAGAGGGAGATCTAGAGAGAGATAAACCCATAGGCACAGAGGGAGATCTAGAGAGAGATAAACCCATAGGCACAGAGGGAGATCTAGAGAGAGATAAACCCATAGGCACAGAGGGAGATCTAGAGAGAGATAGCACAACTACACTATTACCTTCTGTAAAAGCTGTAGATTACAGAGTATAGCTATAGCACAACTACACTATTACCTTCTGTAAAAGCTGTAGATGACAGAGTATAGACAAAGCACAGCTAGACTGTATTACCTCCTGTAAAACAGGTGTATGACAGGGTATTGGAAGAAGCTCTTCTGCTTCCGGCATTTCCCTTGGCTCCACCAGCAGTTCACCGCCACAAACTGCACCTGCAGGAAGGATGGAAACATCAGAGAGTAGGATCCACTTCCTGTTCCTGCACAGCGCATTGGGCACCGCTAGTGTCCATCCACACACGCATGCGCATATTTTTACCAGGTAAGTATGATAAGAACTTATCTCCAGCTACAACCACAATCAACACAATGAGTTAATTACAGGGTTAATGCGAGATAATTAACCCTCCATCTGAATGATTGCACGGGTCACGGCCCAAATATGGATGTAGTGTGTGTGTGTGTGTGTGTGTTGTGGACACCTGTTTGGCAAGCCTCCTGGCAACCTCCTGGATCTCATGGCGAGCAGCAATGGAGTGTGCACACCAGGGGGCGTAGAAGAAGATGAGCGACACTTCTGCCACTCCCCTCAGCCTCTCCACCTGATCACAAGAAACCAGCAGTCAGCCAGCCATAGCATTAGAAACTAGCAGTCAGCCAACCCAAAAGGTAACCATATCAGTTCAGTTTTTCTCCAATCTGCTACCAGTGCTAACAGTTAGCTGAATGCTACGCATCCAATGTTTTCCTATGGGAAATGCTAACAGTAGATCTTACTTGCTCGAGTTGACCAAGGTAGAGATCCACAACAGGGGCCTCGGCAGAGATGAACCTCACCGGGGGACGCGCCGCAGCCACCACATTCTTAGCCCGGCTGGCGGGGGGGGGGGGATTAGGAGAGCAACAATTAACATTAATCCTATTCTGACAGTTAAGGGCTATTGTTCTTTTTACTATCAAAATGTGTTTCTGACAGAGTCTGAAAGAAAAGACAGACAACAAAGATGAGAGACAGAATGAAAGTATCAGAGGGAGAGCAGGAGTGAACAAGAAACAGTTTGCCAATAATGGGCCTCCTCTTCAAAAGGTATCTGATCATGATGAAAAAACCCTCAGACCAGAATTAATCACAATTTTCCTCATTATCACAGTTCAGTCCATCATCCATAACAGTATCTGAGCCTAATAACCTTATGAGATAATCTCACACAGGGACATGCATTCAGAAACTCACAAAGACACACAGACACACAGACACACAGACACACAGACACACAGACACACAGACACACAGACACACAGACACACAGACACAAACATTTAAGTTCGAACTTCAAGTTCAAAAAGGGTATTCATATCTCGACCAACTCGAAATAGGACACGTCAGACCGTTAGCGATGACTCGACAAGCTAGTACGACATGAGATAAACCGGTAACATGGGTAACCAAAACAGTGGCTGATTCACACTGTAGGCTATGCATGTTTACCAACAACAACAAAAAGAAATCAGTTACGCAAGTGATTATAAATGTGTTCCTGATAGGATTCACGCTTTGGAATATAGACTTCGGCAATTTTAGAATGAACAGCAATCACGCTCTGGTCCATAGGTGCTATGGTTCTGTACACACACAGTGATCTAGGAGTTCTGTCAAAACTGTAATGTTCTACATACAGACCTCAAACAGCTGCCTAACATAGAAAACTACACTTGCTTGAAATGCACGGTGTGTAACCACCGGCACTCCTTGCATATTCCAAAACGAACACTGTTTAGGCTATAATTACAAAGCATAACTACGCTACGTCAATTACGTGAGCTAGTTCGGAGCTAAACATAGTCGCGACACATCTGGGTAAAGAACAAGACGTTTAATAAAAAAACTCTAGATAACCAACGACCGCTTCCTACGACTACCTACCTGCAAGTGAACTTAACAGCCAGTAGTAGCAAAACACTCAGCAGTATTGCCCCGCAGACAAGCCCTGGTCTCCGGGCCATCAGACTTGACACCTGCCGAAGAGACTGCCGCAGCCACCGAAGCATTACAGGTAACTACCCGGCTAGCCCTCCCATCGATCTAGACCGCCATTCAGCTAGCGGGGCGTGGAGTTTGGGGGGGACTTGGTGAGGCGCGGTCGGGTATCGCAGGTTCCGTAATACGTATACTACATTGGCTATGTTCTAGGCAGAGTTTCATTTCAAACCGGGCCAAGCCAACCTTCCATCCCCACGTAGGCTTAGTTACTTCCGCACTGACGCTACTCGACGTGAACGCAGCGTGGGGTAAACGCCGAGTTCATGTGGTAGTCGAAAATATGAATCTATGACATATCCGATTCTCTAAATGGTTGAACCTGTCACGGGATTGACTAAAAAAGTCGGACATTGCAAAGTTTCGATGTTCGGGCTAGGAAATGCCTGAAATCAATAAGGTAGAATTCTTCGACTTAATTCATAAACGAAGTAATCAGAAAAAGTAGAGGCGCAGTGTAGGATAAAATGCGCTGCTCGCACGTACTTGTTATGTTTGCTTGACAGTTTCACCCAAGCAGCGATCTTTCATAAACCCCGCCTATTTCAACACTAAGTATACATTTTAGAACTAACTTGAAGCCCAGACCAAATAGATTTTTTTTATTTTTGTTTAAAAATTCGTGGTCTGCGGAATTATAATTTGAGATGGTGTAATTGGACAATACATTTCTGGTTTTCCTCGCCAAAGATCTCTCTTCCCATGGGTACTCAGAGGCCAACAGAAACGGGATTACGTAATAAGCAAAAAGCAAGCCTTTCCTGGCTTCACCTTCATAATAAAAGTCGCTAACTTCAAATAATTTTTAAAGTATAAAAAAAACTTTGCGAGCCCCCTTGAGGGCCTAGTGTGACCTGCACGTACAACAAAGCAGAGAAGTCTTGGTCTGTTTTAAAAGTATTTTACAAGCCTTTCATGTGAATACGAACACACCACGTGTAGTGCTTATCAATGCTACATTTAAACAGAGTATGTGTGAGAGCACAACTCAAGGTTTTTCCTGTGTGTGTGTGTTATATAGTTCCCTATTATTTTGCCTGCTGCCAATTCCATTCAAGTGTCTTTTATTTAATGGGGTGTCATCATGAATGATGTAACATGTTAAATACGACAGATTTTAACAGCAGCTCTACCAATCATGATGTACATTGTGCTCTGGTGTCCTGAATAGCATCCTCTTCCCTACATCCCACTGTAGTCCATCCATGTTTTTTTTTCTATCAGGTAGTTCATTGAACAACCAGTTCTGAATAAGTCTCTGACTGGATGGAAATGAGGAACAAAGTGCTTTGGCCCTCAGGGACCAGAGGTGAATCGGCCTGCACCTGATGCAATACATCCAAATCAGAGCCTGGTGTCAGATTCTCCATGAAGTGGATTACTTCAGACCAAAACGCAGCTGCAATTTAAACATTTTATCTGAACTAAAACACAGAATGATCAAATTCTTCATGAAAATATGTTTTTATTAATGTGCCTGTTTGTTAGTCTTCATTTTCTGTCAGAAAACAGAAGGCCAGAGACAACGCATCGCTGAAGAATCACAGTACAACTGGAGGAGTTTGTCCAGTTTAAAGGGACATTACACCACTTTTACATCTCATTCATCAATTGCAGCACATAACTTGGTCTATGTTCCCAATGGCACACATTTAACTTAATAGCACACTTCTTTTGATCAGAGCCTTGTGCCCAGGTTCACTACATTGGGAATATGGGCCGTTTGCCACACTGACAGAGTTCACCCAGAGAGGACAAACAAACGTTAAAATAACTTTAAGTGCAAATATTTCAAGCAGAAAAAACACATTTAATGGTGAAAATACCGCCAATCCACCCGGAGACCCAATTTGTACGGAATACCAAATAAAGAATCTCTTCACATAAAACAAAAATGAAAAGGTAGCATACAAGCATCATCCACCAAGCTATCATTAACAAAAGGACCAATTAAGGTGAAGCCCTTCTATGGTTAAAAAAAACAGAGTGCGTCCTGAGTGGCAACCTCTTTCACTGCTACTGCCTTAGGGCTCACACAGAACCCTGAACACAACTAGTGCACAAGAAAGGGATTGACATTTGGGACTTCCTGAAAATGAAAACAGCAGAATGTCATCCTGTTGAACGTCCATCCAATCGCAGTAAGTAGAAAACGTTTCCTTGTTATCTGGAACTACTTGAAACCAAAGTTAGTAACTATATATAAAATTAACTCTTAAAATCAATCCATAGACAAGGTCCTTGTGAAAAGAAGGCATTTGAGTTTCCTCACAACAATACCAGACCTCCGTTGGGCCGGTTCCTCAACAACACGGAAACCAGACCAGGGTCCAGTCTTGAACCAGCCATCTGCCTGAATATTATCCATGAGATTTCATTCAATTTGATTGTTGAGATGTAGGCTTCAGAAAAACTGAGTCTGGGGTGAACTCATTAAGCCGCATACTGTAAAAAACAAACAAACAAAAAAAGGGCGAATGTTTGGCTAGCACTAACCGACGCAGACACACAGCTTCTTCCCTTCCATGTGAATTACTGTAGTCTGAGAGCCCCCTCCCTTTATTAGATACACAACAGGCAGTTAAGACTTCAGAAGAGAGAAACTGCCCTCTCAGCTAATCAATAACCGATCTGCGCCCCCATCCCCAGAGGGCACTGCAGCAGCCCAAAACAGGGGGGTGTTTGGGGGGGCGGTAGCATTAAGACATCAGGTGTTGGGGTCCGTGGAGTTCCAGCCGGAGTCCCGAAAAGAATCCAGAGTGAGCCGTGCTGCGCGCACACTCCCATTCAAACACGCTTTTTGGACTCGTGACCACGTCGGGGGGGGGGTCCAGTGGGCCAGAGGCTCTGTCGGTCTAAAGTAGTGCATCATGGTGGGTGTGTGGCGCTGTCTCACATCAGAAGACGGGCCAGCGCCCACAGGACAGTTTGGCTACAGAAGGACAAACGATGCATCGCGGCTGGGCACAACGGCGTAGTTCCGTATTCAGTCACGGAGAAAGGTATTCAGTATTCCCAGACTGGAGTTCGGCCGACGAATCAGAATCAACGCTTTCAGGGGACGGCTTCCGCATTCGGGGAGACCGACGGCTCCCGGAAAAACGGCTCCCCGTTGGTCGCGAGACAACAGAAGACGGAGAGGCGCCGGGACACTTCAGACGACGCTCCTCCTTCGCGGCTCAGATGTGCGCTAGCTGGTGTTCTGCCCGGTCTTTCTGGGATACAACCCGTTCCCTGTATGGAGCACTGGTTCTGATCAGACGGGCCCGCGGCCCGGGGAACGGGTGAGATCCGAACCCCCTCACGGCACCTGGGTGTCCGGGTGCAAGACCTGCTGCACCACCAGGTCGATGTTGATGATGGGGTTGAAGTAGAGAGCCCAGTAGAACAGGCAGTTACACACAAACTGGGGGGTCACCGGCCAGAACAGAGCAAAGGCGAAGCCCTGTGACAACATCCTCCAGAAGTGACCCCACATCTTCTGGGGGAGACTCCTGTGGGAGACGGGAGAGAGAAGCGGATTCGTTTAACAACACTGGCAGACACTCAAGGACAGTGAACGTTGAGGGCACAGACGCGTCCGCCAAAGTCTAGGTTTGAACCTTGAACGTGCAACTTGGGTGTCAATGTGAGGAGACAAGATGGTGAACAGGCAGTCAGTCAGTCAGTCAGTCAGTCAGTCAGTCAGTCAGTCAGTCAGTCAGTCAGTACCTGATCGCCGCTCTGCTGTACAGCCTCCACAGGGCACAGCCCTCCAGGACCGACAGCAGAACTGCATTGACAATGATGAACCGCGACGTCCAGTAGTGAACCGACAGCCAATCCCACGCAAACTCTGCAATCAGCTGGTACGGAAGGAGGAGGTACTTCACCAGGAACTCCGCCCACTGGTGCCAGGTGGGATGTACCTGGAGAACAGACAGAGGGCGGGCTGCGTGAATAAGGGGGAAGGATGAATCAAAATCTCCCAAACCGGCCAATCACATCCACCGGTACCTGGTTGTTGGGCAGGAGGCCGTCCTCCATTGGCTGGCTGGCGGGTGAGAAGGGGGGGCAGCAGGTGTGCAGGAAGGGCAGGAAGGTGTCGGAGTAGTCAAACAGGTACAGGTACAGCATGGTGAGGCGAGGGGAACTCTTCAGGGAGTAGAGCAGGAACAGAGATTTACCCGCATTCACCGCCTGTTGGGGGCAGGAGACAGTCAGACCGCAGAGACAGGCTGCAGGGACAGTCAGACCGCAGAGACAGGCTGCAGGGACAGTCAGACCGCAGAGACAGGCTGCAGGGACAGTCAGACCGCAG
>JACXGJ010013184.1:0-15000 GCA_016801105.1 Esox niger | reverse complement strand
GGAAAGGAAAGGGGGAGATGTGTGTCTGTTTGCATGCTTGTTTGTGCATGTGTGCATGTATGCACATGTATCTGTGTGAGTGTGTGTGTGTGTGTGTGTGTGTGTGTGTGTGCGCGTGTGTGTGTGTGTGTGTGTGTGTGTGTGTGTGTGTGTGAGAGAGAGAGAGAGAGAGAAAGAGAGAGAATAGAATAGAATAGAAACAGGACTGTATGTGTTTACTGGGAAGGACTGTGTGTGAAGCATTTAAAAAGCTTAGGTGAGGTCTACACTCATCCTCCGTCTCTTCCTCTCTCCCTCTCTCCTGTACTCCATCTCTCCTTCTTTCTCTAACTCTCACAATCTCTCGTTCTCTCTCCGCCCTCCCTCTCTCTCTGGCTGTGACAAACATATTTTGTGAGTCACTGCTGGATCAGTCAGGCAGCTCTCTCAGTTCCGACCCTAGCCAAAACACAGAGACATAACCCACACCAACTCTGGCTTCCAGGAAAAACTCTCTCTCCTCATCAGCTACGACAACCCCCTTCCCCCCTCCCTCTTTTCCCCTCCCCATTTCTCTTCATTTCCCCCTACCCATCCACAATCTCCCACCTCTTTCTCTCTCTCTCTCTCTCTCCTCCGTCCCTCCTCTTCTCCTTCACTGCGGGCGTCTGAAAGGCTGGTTCTCTGTGTCTCTCTCGCTCATGAAGGGCCGCTCTAAGATCCCTTCGCTCTGTTCGTGTGTGGTAGGTGGATTTACCTCTCTGTCTGTCTTCCTATCTCCTCATCCCTCTCTGTCAGTCCTCCTCTCTCCTCATCCATCTCGCCGTCTGTCCTCCTCATCCCGCTCCGTGTCTGTCGTTCTCCCTCCTCGTCCCCGTCTGTGTCAGACATGTCAGGTCAAAGGGTTGTTGATGAGTCAGTAGCTGCTGTGGTAGACGGGAAGGGGGGGGTCAATTGGTCTGTCCGTCTGGGCGTCTGTCGTTTTCCACAGACGGGAGCTGCAGGTGAAAATCTCAGCTGTTGTCGTGTGTTGCGTGCGCTGTCGTGTTTCGCGTGCGCTGTCGTGTGTTGCGTGCGCTGTCGTGTTTCGCGTGCGCTGTCGTGTTTCGCGTGCGCTGTCGTGTGTCGCGTGCGCTGTCGTGTTTCGCGTGCGCTGTCGTGTGTCGCGTGCGCTGTCGTGTGTCGCGTGCGCTCCTTCAGATTTACAGTTCTGCAGGGACACGAATGCACGTGAGGGTGGCTGGGGATTTGAGTGTGAAAGTATGAACGTGGCCTGGAACATGTGGCTGTAAGTGCGTATTGAGAGGGCTTCTAGTGGAATGCTAAAATATAGGCTGTACATGTCTTTGACTGGAATGACTCCGTTACGTATCCCGAGATTTTAGTTTGTGTGTGACTGGAAGCGTGTCTCAATAGCGTGTGTTTGTGTTGTGTCTGTGTATATAAATATGTAGTCCAGTATGCGTGAGGTAACATGAGAGCATTGATTGGTTAAGGGGGAGCCCAGGTTTCCTCCAGTCTTAATTAGCTGAGTGGACATTAACAGGGCCTTGGCTGTCTGGCCATTACTGCACTGAGAGATCAGTTAATGGAGCCGGACACAGCCTCAGAATAACGTGTGACGTTCATGTCTTTCTGGGGGTTTGTGTGTGTGTGTGTGTGTGTGTGTGTGTGTGTGTGCAAGGGTGATGTGTGTCTAGTCTGGGGAGGTGTAACAAGGTGAGATGTGTGTATGGTCATTTTATGTTTACCAATGATGCACGTCTCAGATAAAGAATCAGAAAGACAGGGAGAAAGAGAGGCAGATATACAGTGAGACAGAGAGCGAGACCAACAGGGAGACAAACAGACAGGGAGACAGGCAGGGAAACAGAGAGGGAGACAAAAAGGCACACAGAGAGATAGAGTGGGAGACAGACAGACAGACCAGGAGACAGACAGGGAGACAGACAGAAAGACTGACTGTGAGACAGACCAGGAGACAGACCAGGAGATGGAAAGACAGACCGGGAGACAGACAGAGAGACAGACAGTGAGACAGACCGGGAGACAGACAGAGAGACAGACAGTGAGACAGACCGGGAGACAGACAGAGAGACAGACCAGGAGACCGACAGGGAGACAGACCGAAAGATTGACAGTATAACAGACCATGAGACAGTGAGAGACAGACTGGAAGACAGACAGTGTGACAGACCAGGTGACAGACCAGGAGACAGACAGGGAGACAGACAAGGAGACAGACAGAAAGACAGACATAAAGACAGACCAGGAGACAGACAGGGAGACAGACAAGGAGACAGACAGAAAGACAGACAGTGAGACAGACCAGGTGACAGACCAGGAGACAGAAAGAGAGACAGACCGGGAGACAGACAGGGAGACAGATTGGGAGACAGACCGGGAGACAGATTGGGAGACAGACCGGGAGACAGACAGAGAGACAGATTGGGAGACAGACCAGGAGACCGACAGGGAGACAGACAGGGAGACAGACAGAAAGACAGACTGTGAGACAGATAGAGAGACACACAGTGAGGCAGACCATGAGACAGAGATAGAGACAGACCGGGAGACAGACAGTGTGACAGATCGGGAAACAGATAGAGAGACAGACCAGGAGACAGACAGGGAGGGAGACAGAGAGACACAGTGAGACAGACTGGGAGACAGACAGAAAGACAGAGAGACAGACCGGGGAGAAAGACCGGGAAACAGACAGAGAGAAAGACAGACAGAAAGACAGAGAGACAGACCGGGGAGAAAGACCGGGAGACAGACAGAGAGAAAGACAGAAAGACAGACTGGGAGACAGACAGAAAAACAGCGAGACAGACCGGGGAGAAAGACCGGGAGACAGACAGAGAGAAAGACAGAAAGACAGACTGTGAGACAGACCAGGAGACAGACCAGGAGACAGACAGAGAGACAGATTGGGAGACAGACATTGAGATAGACAGGAGACAGACAGAGAAACAGACAGAGAGACAGACAGAGAGACAGACCAGGAGACCGACAGGGAGACAGACAGAGAGACACTGTGAGACAGACCGGGAGACAGACAGTGTGACAGATAGGGAAACAGACAGTGAGACAGACTGGGAGACAAACAGTGAGACAGACTGGAAGACAGACAGAAAGACAGAGAGACAGACCGGGGAGAAAGACCGGGAGACAGACAGAGAGAAAGACCAGGAGACAGACAGGGAGACTGACAGTGAGACAGACCAGAAGACAGACAGAGAAACAGAACGGGAGACAGACAAAGAGACAGACCAGAAGACAGACAGAGAAACAGAACGGGAGACAGACAAAGAGACAGACCAGAAGACAGACAGTGAGACAGAGACAGACAGTGAGACAGAGTGTGAGACAGGGAGAAGAGGCCCTGATAAAGCAACATCCCTAATGTAGGGAAGTGACTGCAAAATGCACTTAAGAGCAGAATCAACAGATGTAATTCTGTGTGTCTTTGACTGTGTGTGTGTTTATATCAGGTTGGACTGGAGAGTTGTTTTGGTTCCAAGGCCTTGCTGATGTGGGCTGTTTGGTCTGAAACTAGCATTCATTTGAACTTTACACCAACACACTATGCTACATAGAATGCAGTAGGTATAGAGCCATAAACCCCATGCTTTGAGAAAGCATAGCCCATATTTAGATAAGCATGAAGTTAATGTGGGAAAATAGGGTATAGTCCAAACAAACAGATATATTGTTTCAATTGTTTTTCACTGTGCTATGTTTGAATGATTCTGTTTACAGCAACAATAACAACAACAAAAATATGCAAACGTAGATTTGTGACACAAATAGAGAAAAATGTCATGCGACATCATTCATGATCAGATTTTGATTTAATGAGTCGGCTTGGGGTGTTCTGGAGCATTTCCTAACTTGCATTAGATGAAGGATCATCAAAGGAAAATTCTGCCGCAGGCCAAATGTTTTTCTTGAGGTTATGGTCCGGTAGTAGTAGCCCTAACAAATATAAAATCTGACTAAAACATGATTATTTCAAACCTTGCTTAATTCTCAATTCCATCACATGCTATATATGTCTCATACTTGGTAATACGATTTCTTTATATAAACATTTTGATTTAGGCTAAAGGATTTACTCTTTATTCTATGTCATATATACACAGTACTGTGCAAGATACTTCATTATCTGAAAGTAGAACTATACCATTTATTTGGATAGTAAGTGTTTATATGTAACATTTAATTGGACTACATTAATACACACTTTTCTATTTAAAAAGCAGTCCATTATATTAAAGACAGAGTGTTATTTCGTAAACTATGGACTGTGCTTTACTTGGAATTAAATAAATCATTGTCCTTAAAAGTCTGCCACTAATTTACTACAATAACTGGCAGAATATATACTGTATGTTGCCATGTAAATCTAAATAGAATGTTGCTTGTCTCTGATCCCCATTGTTCTACAATCTCCTGCCATTGTTCTACCATCTCCTACCATTGTTCTCTTGATTAGGGCATCATGTCCAATATCTGCTTCCAGTGACGGTAACGTTGTCCCGGGCCCAGGCCACGGGGCGGCCCATTTGGTTGGCTTAAATATAATTATTTATTAGTCAGTCAATCTTGGTATTTAGTACTACCTAGCTAAAACAAACAATAAACCTTTATTATCTGTTTTATGAACAGTAACATCATTGCTATTAATAAAAAATGTTGGCCCATAGTTTGGGTTCTAAACATTCAATTTTGTCCCGGGCCCTGGGATTCCAGTCAGCGTCCCTGCCTGCTACATTAGGCTCCTGTATTTAACATGTAAGCCCCTCTTATAGGAAGAGCTGCAGGATGTGCAGGCATTGGATCCCATACATAATCACTCCTAAGATTTTCAAGATGTTGTCTTTTGATGTTCAGACTGAAATGTTGTTAGAAGAGGGTTCAGGTGGGGGCCTGTAAACTGTAGCTTTCCAGATACATGGTTAGTCACAATCAAATACTTTTATTAAATGATTACCAAATTCAACAAAATGCATGGGCAACATTCATAGGCAAAGACATAAGGTAATCTAGTTGGCCATAGATTTTTATCTAATCATGGGAGATTTGTAATTTGTACAGATCATGGAAGTTGTTTGACTTTAAATGATAATTCCACTCTTGCACTATAATAATTCCACTATTAGAATATGTTTTCGTGGAAACATGACTGGTGACAAAATAATGCTTAGATTAATTAGCATAATTAAGCAGCTAAATAAGATTTCCTGAGGGGGACACATTTTGACCGCAGGCCACCATTTGGGGAACCATTTTCATAATGCATTGTAATTTATGGTAAAAAAGACAGCTAAATATAAAAAATATATAAAAAATAAATATTTACCTTTTAAGAATTTTCTACAAATATTTTCCTACTCAGAATGTTTGCTGTTACATTTAACTGTCTTTGTTCAACTATTACAATTATGTAGAACTGGTTGAATATTTCCATGTGGAAAATAATATATTTTCAGCAATTGGGTCAAAAGAATACACACCACAAAATCGCAGCCTTACTTGTGTTCAGTGAAGCAAACATGTAAAGTCCTTTGGGCCACTGAAGAGGCTTTTCCTTTTTGTGTTGAACAGGTAGTGTCAGGTAGCATTCTCTCAGCAGAACCCATTCAGACAGCATCCATCCTTGGGTATGATATTGAAAATGCTGAAGTTGCTAGGCCACCTTTTCTGTTAGCTTAGAGCTTTTATTGAGTTTATTATTCTTGTATCTGATCTTTACCTAACAAAGTAACAGTAGGATTATCTTCTGTCTTATTAAACCATTCAAATTGGCACTATAGCAAAAAAGTTTGTCAATCTTTTTATTATGTAATGAGACTGACTGCGAAGTGTTGATTTAACAATAAAATGACAAAGACTGTTTGAGTGCTCTTAGCTCTCAGAAGCTAGCTGTTTTGGTGAAGGGCCACCCATCCACTCTCAGCACTACACTATGAAAATTGTTTAATCCATAAGTGATGCAACTTTGGACAACCTTCAGTTTAACTCGGGATGCTAGAATGGGTTTGAACTTTTGTCCAGTTACATTCACGTTACTACTTCACACCATAGACAGTTGAATTGGAAAATGCGTGAAAATGACTCATTGTCACTCCGCTTTCAAAAGTGTATTTTTTATAAAGCGTTTTACATCAGCAGCAGTCACAAAGTGTATACAACTAACCAGCTTTAAACATGAAAGCAACAACAATGCATGTATCCACAGTGGCAAGGAAAACCTTCTTATTAGGGTTTGAACTTTGGACTAAAACTAAAGAGGAGCCGGACTCTGAGCAGGGGGCTGTTTTAGCACGGCTGGATTATGAGATGATAAGAGGAAATGGTCAAAAACAATAAGGCCAGGAGAGCTGTCCCAGTCAAGCAGATGCTTAGATGGAGGTAGAAGTCCAATGGCCTGTCTGGAAACTGTAGTAGGTTTTATAGGAGAGTTCGTAAGGATTTGTGCAGTCCTCTATTACAGTCCTATGGTGACCAGCCAGCCAGCCAATTAACGAGTTTATACGAGATCCCGCCCCCTGCAGAAGTTGTCATGGAAACACTCATGTGGGATTTCCTCTCTTCTGTCTGTTCATCCAATGCAGTTTAAGGCTGAGATGAGAAGTTAGTTCATCACTACACAGTGTACAGTTGGGATGGGATGTGAATTCACCACTACACAGTGTACAGTTGGGATGGGATGTGAGTTCACCACTACACAGTGTACAGTTGGGATGGGATGTGAGTTCACCACTACACAGTGTACAGTTGGGATGGGATGTGAGTTCACCACTACGCAGTGTACAGTTGGGATGGGATGTGAGTTCACCACTACACAGTGTACAGTTGGGATGGGATGTGAGTTCACCACTACGCAGTGTACAGTTGGGATGGGATGTGAGTTCACCACTACACAGTGTACAGTTGGGATGGGATGTGAGTTCACCACTACACAGGGTACAGTTGGGATGGGATGTGAGTTCACCACTACACAGGGTACAGTTGGGATGAGATGTTCATAACCACCCAGTGTACTGTTTGGAGAACTTATAGTTCACATCTGCAGAGTCGTCAGTTGGGATGGGATGTTAGTTCCCCATTACACAATGTACCTTTGGGAGGAATGGTTTGTTCAACACTATAGAATGTACAGCTGGGATGAGAGGTAAGTTCCCTACTATAGAATGTGCTGGGACCAGAACTTAGTTTACAACTATAGAATGTGCAGATAGGATGAGAATTTCACTAATACACAATACAGCAACTGCTTGATCAGAATACAATGCCCTGACCTCCCAAACACCTAACAGATACATCTTGTCACTTTGTATCTACATGAACAGTCGGAACAGATGAGAAGCTCCTTTGTCCTTTTTTTATTCTCTCCTTCTTGACAGCTTGAACACATTCTATTTTAGAACATAGGGGGGTGTTGTAGATGACTAAACAGGAACCTCTTTAAGATTCATAAGCCAGATGTCCATTATTGATCCTAAATCCCATGTGATGTTGGAGTTGTACTGCCTGAGCCCACTAAGGGGCAGGCCAACCCCGCATTACAAATGCTGTGACTGGCAGCTAGGGCCCACTTTTCTGTGGCTAGTCATTCACATGTAGAACAACACTGTAGAAATATGTCTATAACTATCACTGTTATCCACAGCCTTTTTAAAGGGACTGTTAATGATTGCCACCCAGCATTTGCACAAAAATATCTGGATTGCTTATCAAAGTATTGCCTCCTACCGCAACCAAGGTTGAAGTTCTATTTTAGAACACAATATCCATGGAAACTGGGTAGTGTGGCTGCAGAGAACATTAAGCTTGGTCATCTACACACAATAATGCAGAAACAGATCGGATCACAAACTGATATCTCCCACACACAAACTCGCTCTTTTGCAAACACACATACACACACACACACAAACACACACACACATGTATATGCACACGTGCTTTTAAGATTCAACTCGTTACTCTTTTCCACTTTTTACTTTGTTCCATTTTATTTCAGACTGTGGCAATATGAAAATATTTTTTTGTGGGGAAATAATGACATGTTGTTTCATAGTTATGTAAAATGGAATAGTGAGCTTTCTGATTTTAGACATAGAGTCTCACAACTAAATGTTAGCTCACAGGCAGTTTTCAAATGAATGGTTATTGATCGGATGAAGAGCTGCATGGAGTTACTGGTGTACACAATTGATTTGTTAGTTTATGAACCTCTGTGTTCTCTCTATGGATTGAAAGGTGGCAGGTAAAAATGAAATAGTACATTTTACATAATGTATTTACTAGAAATTTTGAAGTTTCTCTTGGAATAATGGCAATCCATAAATGTTTGTTTTAATGTCCGTGACACAGGGTTTGGACACGTTCTTTAATGAATTTACATAGAATGGGTATTTTATCCCTGAACACCCTGTAGGCCTACGTCTCGAACCGTCGCAACTGTTCCATTTAACATTGACGTCATTGAGAGCGTGGAGCCCCGCGCCGCAGTCGGTCCTGAGATGAATGCACAATATTTGGTCCACCTGGTTGTCTCGCGCCACCTTGTGGACGCAGTCATGCAGCGCCCAACCCTTCAAGACAATCCGACAAACACCCTTCTAATCCTTTAATAGCCACTGGGAAACGCCTGATTCCAATCATTTTAGTGTGAGACTTCGGGCGTGGTGGTGTGTGTGTCTATGTGTGTGTGTGTGTGTGGGGGGGGGGGGGTTGACACCATTTTTTGTTTTTGGACCAAAAGATACCGACATTGCCTATAGTCTTGTGTTTTAGCTAGGCATCTGATAAATGCTTGGAGACCATTTAATTTGGAGGCTCTGTCATACAAGGAAACTAAAACCTTGCATGACTTTGTGTTTGAGGGGTTTTCAGTGTGTTTGATCACCTCTTGTTTTCCGACTCGTCCGTCAGTACTTAAAATACCACCGCATGCTGACAGGTGAATCTGCGGGTGATTGCAGTTGCTCGCTGCCTTGAAGTTTTTTAGCTTTTCAGAACCACGGACAGTTCTATACTGACACTTTTCAGTTGGTCCTATGGGGGCGCCATTAGCACCCCATCTACACACAATGGATCTTGTAATATGTGCATAATCGCTAGAGAACATCAGGCAGTATGAACTGGAAACGTCAGCTCATAGTCGTAAATATTTACGGTTTTTGATTGTGTGCATGATTTGATAAAAGTTCCTTAATATCCAATCAGTTGTGCATGATGTGTTATTTTCGATGTCTGGGTGGAAGGTTATTCCCTTGTTATGCTTTAGTGATGCAGAGCCTGCACGTTCCAGTTATAATTGCGCATGAAATTTGAACCTTAAGGTGTAACCCGGGTCAGAGAAAAGGTGGGGGGGGGGAGAAACGGAGAGAGAGAGGTGGCGATGTGGGGAAAGTCCTGTGCAAATCATGAATGATGCACTTGTAACAGTTGAATAGAAGCAACATGGGACCGTGACATTTGTCAGTGGTCCAAGCAAACCTTTGCGCTCAGGCTAGGTTACAAACTCGAATTTAATGTTTTCGAAGTTCAAATTACAGTTTTGAACATACACGCGATTGGAGTCGTACGCAGGATTTCAACGTTGAGTAGCTTATCACGTCCCAACCGAGCATATCCTTTTTCGCCAGCATCGACTACCGCTCTGCGACCCTCCCTCTTCAGCATCGCGGCTCTGGCGGCGGACGGGTGTTCTGGTCTATGGGTTTTGAACTGATGTCTCCGCCCGTTAAGAATCTAAAGTGCCTCTCGCCGGTGATGTGTCAATGTAAGGTCATCTGCAGCAACCGGACTCTTTCCCTCATGTTCGGTTGCAAGGTAAGCTTAGAGCGGGTACGGGATAACAGTTGTAACGATGCTATTACAACACTTTGTTGCAACGACAGTTTTTCCACATCTCTTCGATGTGGAGAACAAGAAGAAATGGCTTAAAACAATGAACGCGATACGTGCGCGTGAGTTGGTGTTTGTATTTGTGCATGCATATTCGTATATAATAAATTTCGAATACTATACCAGCCTAGCCATTGTGTTGACACAACTGAAATGCTGACTGAGCAGTGTGCAAAATTCTGCACGATATCCCGCTACCTCGCCGCCCATAGGCCTACTGAAGATTCAGGTTAGGTTTTTGTGTCTTCACTTTCCTACGGTAATTTCAGTCACGGATTTTCTGGCGCTTTGTTATTTAAGCCTCTGGTCGCGACGCGTTTCATGTGTTTTCTGGTGTCACAGGCCTACTTATATTCACCCATTATACATAGTAGCATACTTCAAATCAGATCAGCACAGTCATGACTGTTTGTGTCTCGACAATTAGATGGGCCATTTCCAAAGGCACTATATATGTAATATCAACCAATTTAGCTGAGCAAACTAAGCATGTGACGAAGATGGTGCCATTTATTGTATTTTAAAGACTATCAATAAACCAAGAAACGTTATCTTCACATCTGTGCTATTTAGTGAAATACAGTACATGTTGTCAAAAAACAGGTGTAGGCCAAGTCTTCAGCTATGTCTGAAGATTAGCTTTATTTTTTACTTTCTACCAAGGATGTGAATCTACTGGAGTTTGTTATCCTTGTAATCTGAGAGAGCTGTTTGTGACCTTGGATGAATCCAGTTCATTGCTAAGCTCCCTCACTTGGATATCATCCATCAGTCCATAAAGGTTGTGAACTGGTAGGGGGCTATGTCTGTTGCGATTGTGAATCACGAATGCAATGAATATTGCCACCGCAAATTGAATCAGCGCCATGGTGAACTGCATGTGTCATCTGGACTGTATCAGTGCCATAAACCCTGGTAAGAGAAAGGTCTTTTAGGAGTGAGGTCATTAAACCAATATATTTGACACAGAGTGGTGAGCTACATATGTGTTTTCCAGAAGGGCAACCCAAACTGAAGTATATCATTCTTTGGTATAATGCATTCGTGACTGGAGCAGTCACATGACCTTATTTGTATGTTTGGGCCCCTCGCCCACCCTCCCACCGTTTCCTCCTCTCCTCCTCCCCCTCCCCCCATCCTATTTAAGTCCTATTTAGGTGTTTCCGGTCTGACAGCTTGCTCTCTGTCTCCATCCCAGTGGCCTGGAATGGGTTTTCTACACGTTCTCTTCTCAGTCTGTTAGCTCTATCTAGCCAACCGTTTCTTCTCTGGCCCTCCAGATGTCCCTGCTGTGTCCACTAGGTTCCTAGGACTCCCTTCTCGTTCTGGCCACATTGCTTTTCTGTGTGCATGTGTGTCCTCTCTGGGCTGATTCACTGTGCTGTCTTGACCGAGCCATGGCTTCACCCACGTGACCGAGAAAACACCTGCACTTCTCCCTTCTCACCTTCCCTCAGCACCAGATTCTCCCTCACTCAACATCCTCCTGGTCTGCAGCTTCACACTCACCCTCCAACACTCCCCACTCCACACACCACACTCTACCCTCCACACGCCCCACTCCACACACCCCTCTCCACACACCCCACTTCCCACTCCACACTGCACACTCTACCCTCCACACTCCCTTCTCCACACACCCTTTTCCATCTCCACACACCCCACTTCCCACTCTCCACTCCACACTCCACACTCCCTTCTCCACACTCCCCTCTCCACACTCCACAGTTCCCACTCCACACTCCCCTCTCCACACTCCACACTACCCTCTCCACACTCCACACTCCCCTCTCCACACTCCACTCTACCCACTCCACACACTGCACTCCAAACACCCCACTCAACACCACACACTCTACCCTCCACACTCCCTTCTCCACACACCCCTCGCCACACTCCCCAATCCACGCACCACACTCTACCTTCCACACTCTACACTCCCCACTCCACACTCCACACACCCCATTCCAGACGCCACACACCACACTCCCCACTCCCCACTCAACACAACACTCCACACACCATACCGCAGGATGTTGCCTGCTCCCATTTCACTTCAGTGTGAGCTGTCATGAGCCACTGTTAAGACTAGTAGTTGATCTCAAACAAAAATGGGACTGATATGCACACAGAACATGCTGGGTGTAAATGACAGCTATCTGGCCCAGACACTCCTGTTTCACACACTGTGAATGACATGGAGCATGTTGCCTGGGACCACTGTGGTGTGAGGACATCTTTTTGCTGCCCGCTTCCTGTGTACAAGCTAATTTCAACATCAGAAAGGCTGATTTTGCGTTCTGTGTGATTGTGAGTGAATGGCAGCAGCACAGAAATGAACACAGTGTAGTCCCCATAGTACGACTGCTTTACTTTATGTTTAACATAAAAAAAACTACTAGCAATTATAAGACTTGTTTCCCGACCGTAAAATCTAGCAACACACTGGTCAAATGGATGCATGCATGTAACTAATGGGGGTGCAGGAGATGCGGTTTGGACATCTGGCAGCTGGGCACGGTGTCACCACGCTACGCCGGTGCATGGAGGTATTTAATCCGAACACCTCTGCCTGGAATCTCACATTATATTGTTGAACCTGGGGAGTCTATTCCACTGTCGTCATCACGTTTTGCCATGTCCAATTACATTCATTACTGTGTAGTGCTCATCTCCAGGAATGATCTCCATGGCAATTACCTGTACTATACAACTTCAACTGCACATCAATTCACCTAGCAACCTGTGGCAGTCAAGCTATTCACTTCATCGTCACTGAAACCTCTGCTTATTGTTTGAAAGGGATACACAGAGGAAGTGCTGTCATTGAAAAACCTATTATTTTGTATTAAATGTCTGTGTTTTTCCTTTAGACGAGATACACTGAGGAAGTTGTTGTCAAAACCACTCAAGTTTACCATTGGCCCTGCATGTTTGATGTTTCAAATGTATTTTGCGGATTATAAGAGAAATTCGCTTTTCTTAGAACCCTCATCAAAACCTTCAAGGTGTGTTTAGCATGACCTGGTATTATTTGCTAATCTAGTTGAGAGGGAGGGCTCTCAGAGGATAACAGCTGAAGTTAAGGCTAAACTGATCAATTAAAGCATGAAGGATCAATGGTGTTTGTACCCAATGTGGAAATCAATGCTTATCACACTAAGGGAATTCATTCATGCTCTTTACCGGAAGACTTGCCCTTTCACTGGGCTATTCACAGGAACCAAAGGACCTGCTGTCACTCATTGACAATCAGCCAATCACACTACTAATAAATCTGCAATATCTCGTCTTTGCTTTTACCCACAAGACCTCCATCAATCTTATGAAATTTTGTAGTTTGGTTCTCTGTAGAACTAATTTTAGGTGTCATCTTCTCAGCTGAATCCTAGAGTTCAGTTCCTGGTGTGTTGCTCTTTAAACCGCTAGCTGGCTTACTAGCTTTACTGACACACTTTTCTAGAAGATTCTGACCTATTTATGCTGCTTGTTGTTTGGTGTGTTGGGTTCAGTACTGGACTTCTTACACGCTGTCCCCAAACTGACTGTAGATACACTATCATCCTGACCTGAAGCTGCTGGATTATGCAGAATAACCGTGTGATAGTCAATTCAGTATCCTCTCTTTACCATTCCTTCCTTCTCTTGTTTTCTCTATCCTTCCCCATCTCCTCTCCTCTCTCCTTCACTCTGTCCCCCTTTCCTGGCCTTTTCTGTCATCCCTGCTGGCTGGCTTGGCGTTAGGCACGAGTTCCATTCCATTATAGCATAAACATGCTGGTTTGAATCCAAGCCAATGAGAGGAAGACTAAAGATGCCCAAAGGTCATCTGAACAGAGGGCAGCCCTGGAATTAGGTGAAGCCACATACACTAGGACATATTTAATACAATTATCCTCTGCTTCGCATTCTTTTTATAACCCCCAAATTATTAGACATAATCTTGTTGTCTGGATGCAGAAGGAATGTCTTTGTGGATGAATTATTGAACCAAGCGCTGCTGTACTGTGTTGGCTGTCCATGGTCATCCTAGATGGACCTTAAAGCCACACATGGACAACTTCATTCTTTTAATTATCTTCCATTGCCTCATGTTAAGAACAAGCATTTATTGGCGTAGAATCACATTACTATCTAACTATAGCAGTGCACTCTGCTCATCCATACAGTGCCTACATTATCCCATCCAAAGTGGACTGCACCAGCTTTGATTAAATCATCGTCACATCAATGTTCACGTCTGTCTACTTTCTTCAGTCTGAAGAAGGACGAGTTCAGACGTTTTACCCAGAGTGTTTTCTATTCTTCTCTGTCATCCTCACCGGGTTGCTGTTGTCATGAAAAGGGATATCTTCTCATCCTCCTGGCTCTCACCTCCGCTGTTGTTGTCTCTTCACCCTCTCTTGACCCCAAGTTTTTTTCAGTTTCTCCTCTTTCTCCTCTCAGTCCTCCCCCTAGCCCTTCTCTCCCCCCACCCATCTTTGTCTCTTTGTTTTGTGGTCTTGCTGTTCCTGTGTAATGTGATCCAATGGCGGTGCTGACTGCCCCCTGCTCTGGCACGGCACGGCAGGCCACTGCTTTGCTCTGGTTGCTAGGCAGCCGATCTGGGACCAGTGCTCTTTTCAGCGCTGCGCCGCCCACAACGACCTGTCTGCCTTCCTCCCAAAAGGGGATGGGGGGGACTGGGGGGTGCTGCTAGCAACCGTGACAGCGATCCTAATTCCTCACTCAGCCTCAGACCGCCTGGCCGACAGCCAGTGAACCCCTGAGGCGTAGGCTTGCTCTGACCACGCTGGTGCTGAGGGTGGTTTAGGTGCAGATGTCCATGGGGAGGGCGGGGCTGGTCAGGGACTTAGCCCTTCCGTTACACAAACATGAACGAAAACACTTCAGGTTGTTGTGACGACCACGCCATCTACTGCCCATCCTCCCCCTGCCGGAGGCGGGCTTCGGCGTTCGACGTCACCGACCTTCTGACACCATCGCCCCATCTCATCAACTCATTGCACCTGTTGTCCCGTTTAGCGCACCTGATCATCATTTAGTCATTCCCCTCAGTATATATGTTCCCTCTGCTCCCATTGTCTTTGTGTG
>JACXGJ010013183.1:0-16797 GCA_016801105.1 Esox niger | reverse complement strand
CTACACACACCAGCAGACTACATACACCAGCAGACTACACACACCAGCAGACTACATACACCAGCAGACTACATACACCATACATACAGGCCAGAGTGTCCCCTCACATTCAAGGCTTCTACAGATACCAGGCTAGAGCTGTCCCCTCACACTCAAGGCTTCTACAGATACCAGGCTAGAGTTGTCTCCTCAAATTGAAGGCTTCTACAGATACCAGGCTATAGTGTCGCCTCACATTCAAGGCTTCTACAGATACCAGGCTAGAGTTTTCCCATCACACTCAAGGCTTCTAAAGATACCAGGCTAGAGTTGTCTCCTCACATTGAAGGCTTCTACAGATACCAGGCTATAGTGTCGCCTCACATTCAAGGCTTCTACAGATACCAGGCTATAGTGTCGCCTCACATTCAAGGCTTCTACAGATACCAGGCTAGAGTTGTCCCCTCACACTCAAGGCTTCTAAAGATACCAGGCTAGAGTGTCCCCTCACATCAGTTCCTTGAGGATCAAATCTATAATCTATCATGTTTCAAATGAAAAATTGGCTTCAAAATATGGATACATTACTGAGCTATAAGTTTAGTTGGCAAGAGTAATTGGAGACACCACGTGTAAAATAAACATGACATGTTTTTCAGAATGCTTGTTTGCTTTTTTAGATATTTAACTTTAACTACATCCTGCAGGACATCTTTCCTCCAAATACACACCCACACACACACACAGAATATTATGCAAATATTTCATGTGATGTCATACAATAATGATGATGACAACAAAGGTAAAATGATATAAATGTGCAGCCTTGTCCATGTTTTGTACAAGATCTGAGAGAACCGTGACTGTGTTCCACCACATCTGAGAGGGAACCGTGACTGTGTTCCACCACATCTGAGAGGGAACCGTGACTGTGTTCCACCACATCTGAGGGAACCGTGACTATGTGAGTACTGGGAGCACAGTTACAACATGCATTTAGATTTGGAGGTTTACAGTCATTTAATTATAATTTCACAGGTTTCTGTCAGTGACTGATAAAAGTTGAATTCTTGTCTTTTATTCAGTAATACTCTATTCATTTCTGTTGCATAGATGTATTCTGTTTCATTCTTCTTTTAACTTTATTCTGTCCGGTAATATTTGTACTGTTATATTCTGTAATGTTTTGTGCTAATCCTCCCTATTCTGTTTGGATATAATCTTAATATTATGATTTATTCTACTATCTAGCTTTATTCTGTGTTATCCTTCTTTATTTAGTACATTTTATTGGTTTATATTCAGTTCTATTAGAAGCTAGTCTCACCTGTTTTGTCAATTTCTGTTCTGCTCTATTAGTTTCTATTCTTCATTAGTGTGCCTAGTTTTTTTCTATCCTATTCTACTTTATTATGATCTATTGTCAACATCCTCCCATCCTTATTTGGAGCACAGACTCCTGTTTGTCGTCATGGGCCTCACCTATGTTCCTTATAAATGTCCTTATTCAAATTCCTCCTTCCTTGTTGTATTTTGTCATTATTTGGTTCTCATATAATTTTTGCGTTGATTCGGTTTTCATGCATAGTTTCGTTACTTATTAGCTCATTCATTAAAGTGTTACATTCTCCCTGGGTCCTGACCATAGTCCGTAAAAATATGGACTCAGTAACCTTAAAATGCTTCAGCGTTTTTATATACATGTGGCAATTTTGCAACTCTAGATTTTGTCAAGATGATATACTGTAAAAACATGTGATTGTGATTTGCAGATTAGATATTAGATATTCACATAACTTTAGTTATGAGCATAGACTGTACGATTACAAGTAGTTTATTTGGATGTCATTTGAGTATAACGTTACTTGACTGGAGTAAGAAGAGGCGCTACCAGTAAGGAGATACCGCTAGGACTGACAGCGCCAGCACCACACCTGTCACTCAATAGACCACACCCCATAATTATAAGATTCACATAATTTAAACAGATGAGTTATAAAAACATTCACCCCGCTCAGTTGTCAAAACGGGGGAAATAAGCAATATACAACAAAACCGTTTTTAACCAGGCCATAAACCTGTTTATTTCTGCTCTAAAGTTTTACATCAGAGATCTATGGAGATTGCTCACATTTGCAGCCAGCCTCAAGTGGCCATTCGAAGAATTGCAGGTTTTGGCTTGTCTGGGTCGGCTTCCTTTTTCAGCCTCAGAGTTCACCATTTGGTCCTGACTCAATCCTAGAGTCTTACAATTTTGTTAATTCTGCTATATTTTTGGCTGAAAGTAATTTCATAATTTATTGAATTACAATTTATTGTATTAAACTATGTTTCATGCTATGTTATTATTCTCTGCATTTTATTCAATGTTTTCTATTTGTTCTATCCTACTCTCTTCTGTTATACTCTATTCTAGTATTTCCTATTCTGCTCTACTCTGTTCAGTTTTGATCCGGTGTATCAGATTACATATTTATTAATTCTATGATACTCCATTCTGTTCTAACCTGTTACATGACATTGTATTCTGTTCTACTCTGTTTAGCTTTATTGAACATTTCTATTATTTTATTTTCTAGCCTCTGCTCCTGCCCCTGGTATCAACATGAAGTCAATAGTTGTTGTGCTGTTTTTGCTGTCCTGTGGTGTTTGTGCACCGAGGGCTGTTGATGTCCAAGTGAATCAGAAGCCGATTCCGAATCCAAACCCAGTGATAGTAAAGGATCCAATCCCAGGGAAGCCTTCTCATCCCATAGAGCCCAAACCAAAGGAAACAGAGAAACCTTCTCATCCCATAGAGCCTAAACCAAAGCAAACAGAGAAACCTTCTCATCCCATAGAGCCCAAACCAAAGGAAACGGAGAAGCCTTCTCATCCCATAGAGCCCAAACCAAAGGAAACGGAGAAACCTTCTCATCCCATAGAGCCCAAACCAAAGGAAACAGAGAAGCCTTCTCATCCCATAGAGCCCAAACCAAAGAAGCCTTCTCATCCCATTGAGCACAAACCAAAAGAAACTGAGAAGTTTTCTCATTCCAAAGAGCACAAACCAAAGGCTACGAGGAAGCCTTCTCATCTCAAACACCACAAACCAAAGCCTCCAAGAAAGCCTTCTCATCCCATTGAACACAAACCAAAGGCTACGAGGAAGACTTGTCATCGCATAGAGCACAAACCAAAGGATATGGAGAAGACTTATCATCCCATTGAGCACAAACCAAAGGAAACGGAGAAGACTTATCATCACATAGAGCACAAACCAAAAGAAACTGAGAAACATTCTCATCCCAAAGAGCACAAACCAAAGGAAACTGAGAAACATTCTCTTCCCATAGCGCACAAACCAAAGGAAACTGAGAAACATTCTCATCCCAAAGAGCACAAACCAAAGGAAACAGAGAAGCCTTCTCATCCCATAGAGCCCAAACCAAAGGAAACGGAGAAGCCTTCTCATCCCATAGAGCCCAAACCAAAGGAAATGGAGAAGCCTTCTCATCCTATAGAGCACAAACCAAAGGAAACAGAGAAGGCTCCGAAACCCATAGAGGAGAAGACCATCAAGAAAATTAAGTAGGGCCTGAAGACCACCAATAATGGTAAGAGAAGGTTGTTTTCCTTGATATCTGAGCTAAGTGCTATTCTGAAAACCAGGAATATCATGGCACACAACTCCATGGTGTACAACACCTGACCTTTGACCTTTTCTTCCCTCCAGCAGGCAGGACTTCATCGACCAACAGAGAGATCCTTTCTGTGTGAAGTACATTGCATTTCACATTTTACACAGTTTTGTTTTAACCAATCATTTAACGATAGTCTATAACAAAGTTAATGACTTCCCAGCTTTAATTATTAAAGTGTATAATTGCATTCTGCTGACTTTTCCATATGCATTTCTTACATCTATTTGTATGACTAATTAAAACCCTCAGAATAAAGTCTATGTTCTTTGAGTCTTTTTTGAGTCATCTGCCTCTCACACAACCAAGTGAATCAGGTGATCCAGACACACAAATAAATCGGGTGGTCAACACACAAAAAATGAATCAGGTGATCCAGACACACAAATAAATCGGGTGATCAACACACAAAAAATGAATCAGGTTATCCAGACACACAAATGAATCAGGTGATCCACACACACAAATGAATCAGAAGATCCAGACTTACAATTTGAAAGATTTCAAAAGCAGCAAGTACACCTAAGAAGAGTGTTTTACGATGAAGTCATATATAAACCCTCTGCCAAACCCTACCAACATAAAACAGACTGACTGGATTGCCTTTCAATTGGCAGACACAAATACTTGCTAGCTAAGAATCACTACATAGACTGCAAGCTCCTCTCAGTGACTCAAATTGAAACTGCTGCAAACACTGGTTGATTCTGTTGTTTGCTAGAAAACGTCTGCTAACCGCTAGCTAACATAAAGTTTGACCTGTTATTCAATGCAACAAAAGGTAAGGCTGATGAGGGGTTAGAAATGTGTTTTATTGAACTCAGTGGTAGATAAAATGTCTAATATCCTTTGTTTAAAATTCTCACTAAAATTAATTCACCAACATCAGACTCTGAACGTAAGATACCCACACATGCGCTTATGTATTATGTTATATTGGTGTTGTCTCTTCAACGTGTTGTAATATATTGGTGTTGTCTCTTTAACGTGTTGTAATATATTGGTTTTGTCTGTTCAACATGTTGTAATATATTGGTGTTGTCTCTTCAACGTGTTGTAATATATAGGTGTTGTCTCCTCAACATGATATAATATCTTGGTGTTGTCTCTTTAACGTGTTGTAATTTATTGGTGTTGACTCTTCAACATGTTATAATATATTGGTGTTGTCTCCTCAACATGATATAATATATTGGTGTTGTCTCTTCAACATGTTATAATATATTTGTGTTGTCTCTTCAATGTGTTATAATATATAGGTGTTGTCTCTTCAATGTGTTATGTTATATTGGTGTAGTCTTATCAACATGTTATGATATGTTGGTGTTGTCTCTTCAATGTGTTATGTTAAATAGGTCCTGTCTCTCCAACATTTTATATTGGTATTGTCTCTATAACATGTTATATTGGTGTTGTTTCTTCAACATGTTATAATACATTGGTTTAGGGAATATCAGTGGAAGACATTTCAATTACATGAAGGTCAATTGATTTGCCTTCCCTCCATGGCCCAACATTCCCATCTCATGTCCACATTGTATTGAAAAAAGACATCAAAATATGTTGCTTTTCATCGTGATGCACATACAGGTGTTGTTGATGAAGACCAACAGGTTCTATGATTGAGAAATCATGTGGGAGTCACTCCAGAGGGAACAGTCTGCGTCATGGAGGAAACTGAAAAGCAGGTCCACAATCATTTTTGCTCAGAGGATTGGTTTTAAACACCCTCACCACAAGATGGCAATATTCTCTTAACTGAACAAAGTAGGTTTGTTTTGTGATGCAGATGTGAAGCACAACCTGGTCTAAAGGTCAATTGGCAAAAAAAACCAAAATACATTGTTTAAGCTGGTAAAAGAACTAGTTGAACGGGTTTAATGTTTATTGTAGAGTATTGCTACAGTCTTTGTACAATTGACTGACCATTCCACTACCAGACCTCATGACTGAAACCCTGAATGAAATGCCAGATGTTGTGACATACTTTCTGTAAGTCACCCCTCTGGATCAGTCCTGATGCAACTAACAACTGCTTATGCACACAGTTTAAAGTCTATAGTGTTGTGTCATCACCTGTGGACAGGGGTTTTATTAGAGTCAGCAAGCTGAAGGGGTTCAGTTGTAGTACAGCTTCATTATATGACAAAGCAACGGTTTTACTATTATATATGTAACAGTTGTGGTTAGTTTCATTATATTATAAAAGCACAGTTCCAATTATTTTATTGTAATAGGTACAGTTGTAATTTGTTTTAATATACAATAGGTACCAGTAAAATGAAGCTTTATATAACACTCTGTCTCTTTGGGCTTTCACTCTGTCAAGGTAAGATCAGTCATTTTGTTTAACTGTCTGTCTAATTGCCTATCTTGGTCTGTCTCTGTCTGTCTCTTTCTCTCTCCATCTGTCCATGTGAATTGTATTTTATCTCAATGTGTGTGTCTCATTGTCTAGTGTGTGTGGTTGATGTCATTGTAGTGACAGGTCATTTACAAATTAAATGCTCTGTCTTTTGACAGTTGGCAACCGAATGTCATCAACGAAAGGAGCTTTTCTTTTGGCTCAATGTTCTACATACTAAGTCTTTTGCCTGCAGATGTGTTACAAATGTGTTACAAATATAATGTATTTGCACTGCAGAAAACAACAAATAGTGGTGATTGTGGTCCATGAATATGAGACTTAGAATGCTCTTGCTGTTCCTTGGGGTTCCAGGCCGGTTGTTTTGTAAAAACACTTAGTGACAACTGCTGATATAAAAAGGGCCTTTCGAAATCAATTTGATTGATAGATTGAATGCCCATTGCCATGTCTTTTATTGCAGACAGTCTCTCCCTGTTTAGTGTGCAGATATTAAACTCTGTGTGTTGATGAGGATAAATGTTTGGTCCGATGAATGTAAGAGCCCTCCCTGTCTCCCAGTTCTTCTGGATTTTGAATGGAACAGATTGCATAATATACAGAGACATTTACCAAGAGAGGTTGACAGCAAATCCAGTGATGCAAGACATGACAGGCAGTGATGCAGTATGACCAGGCAGTGACCAAGACATGACAGGCAGTGGCCAAGTATGACCAGGCAGTCACCAAGTATGACCAGGCAGTCACCAAGTATGACCAGGCAGTGACCAAGACATGACAGGCAGTGACCAAGTATGACCAGACAGTGACCAAGTATGACCAGGCAGTGACCAAGTATGACCAGGCAGTGACCAAGACATGACAGGCAGTGGCCAAGTATGACCAGGCAGTCACCAAGTATGACCAGGCAGTGACCAAGACATGACAGGCAGTGACCAAGTAGGACCAGACAGTGACCAAGTATGACCAGGCAGTGACCAAGTATGACCAGGCAGTGGCCAAGACATGACAGGCAGTGACCAAGTAGGACCAGACAGTGACCAAGTATGACCAGGCAGTGACCAAGTATGACCAGGTAGTGGCCAAGACATGACAGGCAGTGGCCAAGAATCACCAGGCAGTGACCAAGACATGACAGGCAGTGACCAAGTAGGACCAGACAGTGACCAAGTATGACCGCCGACTTTAAGAATGTGGATCCTAACTATGTGTCTCTCCAGATTGTGTGGAACAGCTTCAACAGAGCGTGGAAGAGAACATTGACTTCCCAGGGTCAGATGTTCTCCAGATCCTGTCTCCTGATGTGAACCATTGCCAGTTAGCCTGTACCCAGCACCCCCTGTGTCAGTTCTTCACATTTGTGCGGCCAACCTGGACTGCAGATAAGAGGTCAGTACTGGAGACCACTGTTACTGACTGACCACTGCAGACTGCTGTTACTGACTGACCACTGCAGACTGCTGTTACTGACTGACCACTGCAGACCGCTGTTACTGACTGACCACTGTAGACCGCTGTTACTGACTGACCACTGCAAACCGCTGCTACTGACTGACCACTGCAAACCGCTGCTACTGACTGACCACTGTAGACCGCTGTTACTGACTGACCACTGCAAACCGCTGCTACTTACTGACCACTGCAGACTGCTGTTACTGACTGACCACTGCAGACCGCTGCTACTGACTGACCACTGCAAACCGCTGCTACTGACTGACCACTGCAGACCGCTGCTACTGACTGACCACTGCAAACCGCTGCTACTGACTGAACACTGCAGACCAAACAAGGTTAGGCAACCATGTTACTGACCATTACCGTACTTAGATGATGCTAGACAATTTCATCACCTTTTGTTCTCTTCATCAGGCAGTACTTCTGCTACCTGAAAAACACACCATCTGGGGTGCCAACCACAAAGCAGCCTCTCGATCATGTGACTTCTGGCTTCTCTTTCAAAGCCTGCGTTCCTAAACCTAGTAAGACCTGACTCCTAACTGCCTCTCTGTCCTGACTCTCTGTATCTATGTCCTGACTCTCTGCCTCTCTGTCCTGACTCTCTGCCTCTCTGTCTTGACTCTCTGTCTCTATGTCCTGACTCAGTTCATCGGTTTCTGTTTATTTGTCAATGGTGATTCAGCTGTTAAACTCAAGGTTTCTGTTCTGACTCTACCCTGTCGGTCTGCCTGTCCATTAGGTTTCTGTTTGTCCAAGTTATTTACAAATGTGGACTTCACTGGGGAAGACTATCGCTCCCTGTTCACACCAGACCCTGCAGAATGTCAGAGAGCCTGCACCAATGACGTCGGCTGTCAGTTCTTCACCTTCCTCACGGGAACCTTCCCCAGTGAATCCTTTAGGTACCTCTACTTTGGTCATTACAGTGTTAAAGCCACACTAGTTGATATGCAAATAATCGTTTCTTTTTCTAAGGTAAGGGTAAGGTTCAGAATCATTGTTAGGGTTAAGTTAGGAGGTTAAGATTACGGTTAGTACATATTTGAATGTTTACAACTGATTCTATAGGTTTAAATTCTACAATAATTTACCGCACACTCTACATTTTTCTATTGCTGTTTGTCACCTTACACTCAGAATATCTGAGAAATCTAATATTTATTGTGGGTAACTTTATTTAAAAGAAAAAAACTGCAATTAGGAACTCTTAAGTGATCATCCATGACTTCCTTCACTGGGGTGTGAATATCAGGTGACACCCCTCTATCACCATTCAACATGGGGAATCTTTCTGTAGATTTAAGTGTCATCTGAAGTACAGGAAAGTCCCATTGCCACCGGTCATTAAGGAACAGGATGGGGTCATATCTGGCTTCTCCCAGAAACTGCTGCCAGCCAGGAAGCAAGATACCACAGGTACACAAACACTTACACAAAACATGCACACACACACACACACACAGACACACACACACAGACACACCTGCATAATGTAATCATTGATCAACAGTCAGAATGCATTCTCAGTGTGAACAGGCACATCAGGGTTGTTGTGGTTCCATGGAGGGCCAAATGTCTGCCGGTTTTTGTTCTCTCTTTGTACTTGATTGATTAATAAGGTCACTAATTGGTTCGTTTTCTACCCTCACCTGGTTGCTTAGGTCTGAACTGGGAATCAATTTATAGAAAATACTAAAAACCTACAAACACTCAGCCCTCCGTGTAACCAAATTGACACCCCTGATGTACAGTGTGTACTGCTAACTCAGTGTGAACATGTACAGTGTGTACTGCTAACTCAGTGTGAACATGTACAGTGTGTACTGCTAACTCAGTGTGAACATGTACAGTGTGTACTGCTAACTCAGTGTGAACGTGTCTTTGTGTGTGTGTGTGTGTGTGTGTCTGTGTGTCTGTGTGTCTGTGGATATCTGGATATCCTCCTCTTGTTCCAGGGTGTCAGACTAAGATCTTCGCCGGCACAAATATTGTGGGAGGGGACATAGAGCAGACACCTGCAGTGTCAGCTGACCATTGCCTCTCCCTATGCTCCGCCCACCCTACTTGCACATACTTCTCCTACACTACTGCCAAGTTCAAGTCTTCAGATCCAAAGTAATACTCCACTACTAATAATAGAATGACTTCTACACTACTGCCAAGTTCAAGACTTCAGATCCAAAGTAATACTCCACTACTAATAATACAATGACTTCTACTCTACTGCCAACTTCAAGACTTCAAATCCAAAGTAATACTCCACTACTAATAATAGAATGACTTCTACACTACTGCCAAGTTCAAGACTTCAAATCCAAAGTAATACTCCACTACTAATAATAGAATGACTTCTACACTACTGCCAAGTTCAAGACTTCAAATCCAAAGTAATACTCCACTACTAATAATAGAATGACTTCTACACTACTGCCAAGTTCAAAACTTCTAATCCTAAGTAATACTCCACTACTAATAATAGAAAATACTTCTACACTACTGCCAATTACATCACTATATATCAGCTGTAAAACTCCACTAATTACTACCAATGTGTGTGTGTGTGTGTGTGTGTGTGTGTGTGCGTGTGTGTGCGTGTGTGTGTGCGTGTGTGTGTGTGTGTGTGTGTGTGTGTGTGTGTGTGTCCTGCAGCGATAAGATGCGGTGCTTCCTCAAAAAAAACCCAGAGGAGATGAGGACTGTGGCAGCAGAAGAGGTTTATTCTGGGATGCCAGTGCGCTTCTGCCAGACCTCAGATGGTAAGAACCTGTTGTCACTAGCAACACTGTGATTTTTTCAGAACTTCCAGGATATCCCAAAAAAATATCTAACATCTTAGATGCCTACAACCATTTTAATAGTGTAAATTCAGAAAAGCAAGAAGGGATCAGGTTCTTGTTTCTTCTCAGCCTGGGTGAAAGCTGAGTATCAAGGGCTGGATTTCGTAGGAGAGGACAGCCGCCATTTCTTTCTGGCGAACTCCAAGGCCTGCGAGCAGAGTTGTACAGAGGACCCTTACTGCCAGTTTTACACCTATGCCACGGACACATTTCACCTTGAACTCTACAGGTACTGGGATAGCACACACACACACACACACACACACACACACATAAACAAACACACTCACACACATGCAAATACCCAGCCACACACACACACAGACACACATAAACAAACACACACACACACATTTAAAAAAGCATTAAGTTACAAAGGCAGAAGCCGACAGTTGATTGCATCCAATATTACTGATGTCTTTGTTTTTCCAGGAATAACTGTTTCCTGAAGCAGATCATCAGCATTCCTCTTCCTCCAAAAATTGTGACACTCGATAATTTGGTGTCTGGATTCTCCCTGAAGAACTGTTAGAAGGCTACACGCATGGACACACACACATTTTAGTTCATAGTCCACAGATTGATGGTTGTAGTCCCTGTCTTCATGATCTTCCATTTCCCTACTCCTCTCCCACCCCTTCATCTTCCTCTTCCTCGCCCCTCTGTCTTCTTTCTCGTTCAGAATAAAAAAGACATTTCCTTAACCTACATCCTGCAGAACTGCATTGCTATTTGCATGTGAAAAGGCCCAGCAATGCGTTATATTGTGAAAGCTTTGTTTGTTCCTCTTCAAAGGGGAAAAACACCCTGAAATAGTTTTGGACTTACGTCAAAGTTTGCAGATCAAATAGTGAAGCAACGGGTGTCTCACCTTTTTTCTGTCCTCATTACTCACCGCAGATCTGAAATGTACTAATACTAATATCAGTAAAAAGAGTATTGAAATATAATTCCAAAAAGTTCAGTAACAGAGTATTGAAATATAATTCCAAAAAGTTCAGTAAAAAGAGTATTGAAATATAATTCCAAAAAGTTCATTAACAGAGTATTGAAATATAATTCCAAAAAGTTCAGTAACAGAGTATTGAAATATAATTCCAAAAAGTTCAGTAACAGAGTATTGAAATATAATTCCAAAAAGTTCAGTAACAGAGTATTGAAATATAATTCCAAAAAGTTCAGCAACAGAGTATTGAAATATAATTTCAAAAAATTCAGTAACAGAGTGCTGAAATATAGTAAAATAAATAAACATTCTGTATCATTGCGCCAAAATATAGAATTGAATATGTTTTAAAAATGAACACACATCTTTTGGCATTTTAATCAATGGAAAGACTTCTACAGTATCTACTAAAGCAAATTTTTCACCCGCATTTTAGATAACAAACTGCATCTAAGTCAAATGTGCCGTATTCATAAACCTTCATTCATGAGGCTCATAGCCCATTACTGAACCCCAGTTAGCACAGCCTAACACAGACCGAAGAGATTCAACATTCTATTACTGAACCCCAGTTAGCACAGCCTAACACAGACCGAAGAGATTCAACATTCTATTACTGAACCCCAGTTAGCAAAGCCTGACACAGACCGAAGAGATTCAACATTCTATTACTGAACCCCAGTTAGCAAAGCCTGACACAGACCGAAGAGATTCAACATTCTATTACTGAACCCCAGTTAGCACAGCCTGACACAGACTGAAGAGATTCAACATTCTATTACTGAACCCCAGTTAGCAAAGCCTGAAACAGACCAAAGAGATTCAACATTCTATTACTGAACCCCAGTTAGCACAGCCTGACACAGACCAAAGAGATTCATCATTCTATTACTGAACCCCAGTTAGCACAGCCTGACACAGACCGAAGAGATTCAACATTCTATTACTGAACCCCAGTCTTTTCGGGAACTTTTTCACTGCTCAAATCTCACATTCCTCAAGCCTTATCCAATGGAAAACATGCCTTCACTATACTGGCACCATACAGAGAGTCAGACTTCGCTACCAACACATATATAGCTATTTATAACAGAACGTGCCATTGCAAGGGAGACGGTCAACATCTGATGAGGACACATTTGACTAAATATCGCCCAAACATACTATATCAATTAACCGTTAATATACATGTTAGGGCTTACTGCAAAAACTACTGTGATATGCCTTTAGATGTTAGGGCTTATTGCAAAAACTACTGTGATATGCCTTTTAGATGTTAAGGCTTACTGCAATGTCAGCATTGAGAATCAAGTTAGCATACAACAATACACTTAGTCACACTGACTCTACAAACCAGGCATGGTAAAACCAGTCTAGTAACCAGAAAACATAAGGACGGAAAAACAGGATGAAAGAAAAATATTAGCTTCAAAGTCAAATGAAATCTGCCCACAAAGGCAAGGCCTTGCATAACAAGACATATTTGTCAAGCTGCACGATGGAAAAACACAGTAATTGCACAGAAATACTAGAAATGGTGAAATCATGGCCTTCACAATAAACAACTGCCAACACAAAAACAGGAAGGTGATTGTCTTTTTAAAACTGTCCTGAATCCAACATTATTTTCAGCATTTTAGGATAAATGTGAAGTATAAAACAGTGGCATGTTTTGGTAATCAAGAACCAATGGCAAATAGAAACATAGAATTGCCAATTCTACATGCTGTGGTTATATTTTAGTTCAGTGTAAAAGTTGGATCTGAGAAGTTAACAGTCCTCATTATTTTTGTGTAAATGTGAGATATCCATGGGTATGATACTAATTCTTCCAAATTCCTGGGTTCTGTATAATCATGGTGATTAAGTGACAGATCTCCACCATTACAGGTCTGTTCAGGTAAGAAGAGCCCAAGGTTAAGGTTAGTTCGGGGGTTTTTTAACCACTGGTGTGAAGGTAGGGATCATTAATACGGTTTGCACCTGAACATAAAATATTTACCCACTATCTTGCGCATTCAGCTGATTTAAAGCTAGTTTTGGCAACAACATAACAATTGATATCGTTTGCATATAATTGTCTGGTTGCTTCTTTTTTTTTACAACTGGCAAGAGAATCCAAGCAAAACTGAGTCTAAAAATTTGTGTCTACAATTTGCAGAGAGAAATTACATTATTTCTGCTTTCATTCAGGAAGCCAAATTCAGTTGACTCTACTGCATGAAGACGTCTGATCAATATGGGGTACATATATCTGATCAATATTGGGTACATATTTGATGTATAATTCAGACGGAGAACCTGCCTGGAGACGTGTTTGGAGTACAAAGGTGTTTTGACACCAAGACGGGTCCTTTGTTTGAGGTGTGCATCATATGGGTCTCTTGGATTTGTTCACACGATGATTTTGTAATTCAGCCCATCTGTACAAACACACGAAATACCATTGACTTCACACACACCATCATGACATCAACCGTCTGGTATCTGACATGTCTTTGGAGGGGAGCATTGTTCTTTCTGTAAAAGAAAATCCTTCTTATATCCTCTCTTTGTTTGCAATAAGAGCTGGTCTGAGACAGAGACACAGACAGACCAGAGTGATTCTGACTGTTAATGAAGCAACACCAGTTGGGACAAAGGTAATCTTCATCAATACCACTGTCAATATCAGGGTTTCATGTATATTTATTTTAGCAGTTTATATGTCAGAAACATTAGAATGATCTAATAATTATGTAACAACCTTAACTAGGTTTGAAGATGTAATTTGGGAAAGTTATTTAAATTACATTTTAGTATTTTGTCATTTGTATTTTGCAATTCTGAACTACGGTCCAATAGTTGTTGTAAAGAGATCCATTAGGGAGCTGCATTTTACTTGCACATGTGTGAAGGCACTATTAATGCTGAACAATGTGTCCAGGTTTTGGAGCAACAAATGCTGCCATCTAGACGAAGGCCTTGATTATTTCAACAAGACAATGCAAAACTACATTCTGCCCTCAATGCAACAGCATGGCTCCTTGGTAAGAGTCCTGGTGCTAAACTGGCCTGTCTGCAGTCCAGACCTGTCACCAATTCAAAACATTTTCTCTTGAATATAGGGTTTAAAGGGGTATTAATTTACTGTAAACATCTGATTATCCTGGCGAACAGAGGACCCATTTGAAGATATGCAGTGTGGTCCTGTTCATTCTGTCATCAGGTTAGTAAAAATATACCAAGGATTCTAAACTTTTAAATTAAGTTTTATACATTTCTCATTAATTTCAGTAAATTAGTCTACATATTGTTCATTTTAATAACAGCCCAGTATTAATAAATCAACTGTACAGTTCAAACATCTCATTGTTCTCATAGGGCTGTGTAGGCTTTGTGTGTGCTTCTCTGGTCACTCTCATTTTATTGACATTCAAAAGTTCTGGTCTGAAGCTCAGAGATACTGCAGTGAAAACTACACTGATCTTGTCACCATACGCAACACAGAGGATATTTCCTGGCTTAATAACTCTGTAAAACCTGGTTGAGTGGCAAAGCCTGGACAGGGCTGCATGATGAGAACAGCTGGAAGTGGGATCTGGAGGATCCGGCATTCTATAGTCAAGGGGAGACAGTACAGGAACTGGGAACCTGCAGAACCAAATAACAATACTGGGAATGAGCTCTGTGTGGAGATACGAACGCCTGGATACTGGAACGACATTCCATGTAGCATTCAGCAACACTTTGTTTGCTATGACATTAAGTATCCTAGCAGGACACAGCTAGAATGCAAGGAAGTGACTTTCAGTGCTACGGCAATCAGAATCCCTCTTTTCAATATTATTTCCAGCAGAGCAATGAGTCACCATCTTCATCAACAAAACTAAGACATGATCTTAAAACGATTCATTTCTATAAAAATCGTCTATACAATATGAGCACGGAAATTGTAAAACTGCAACACTGATTCAATGTTTCGCTAAATCAATAAATGAAAAGTAGTACATTAGTACTAGTTGTACATGAAATGACATCCAAGTCCTGACTGGCCAGATTATGTCTTAGAAATGTTTGACTTCTCCAAAATGAATGTCAGTAACAGTGCTGACACCACCTCAAATAGAACTTCCTCGCCAGAACTAAGTCCAATAAGATCCAGGATCGGGGCTGATCAGCGCTATTGTGACCTACAGCCGTAGAGTTGCAGCATGAACATCAGGCTGTGTGAGGTCATCTGTAATATCCATCCTGTAACCATCAGTTTATCATTTTATCTCTAGTCCTGCCCCTCCAGGAAGAAGAATGGCCAATCAGTCCTTTGTTCTGGTTAATTAATAAAAAAATCAAAGCTCTGCAAGGTAACATTGCATCAACCAGCACACAGACCTGGCAAGTGTGAAGAAGCAGGAAGATGACCTGCTTGTACAGAATGTGTCACAAGGTAGCAAAGTCTACATTGGTTTGTACAGAACCAGGGCCTGGTTTGACAGGTCCACTTCTCTTTCACATTCTGGGCATCAGGAGCTCCTAGTAAGAGTGGATTCAATTGCGTGGTGTCTTGGTTTGAAGACTCAGGCAGATGGACTGATGAAATATGTACATCCGTCTTACTGTTCTTCTGTTACAGTGGTTAGTTCATCTGAGCTTCAGCAGTATGATGTCCTCTTTGATATACTTTAACAGAACAGTAAAACACAGGTTTACATTTTTCTTCCAGGAACAACAACAACCACAATTTCCCCAACAACTCCACTACTAACAGTTGGACCTACAACAAAACAACAGACAACTGGACCAGCGACTAAACTACAGAAAACTAAACCAACAACTCAACTATGGAAAACTGAACCCACAACTCCACTACTGACATCTGAACATTCCACTTTCCTACAGACAAATGGACCAAAAAATAAATTGCAGAAAACTGGACCGACAACTAAACTACAGACAACTGGACCAACAACACAACTACAGAAAACTGGACCAAAATCTACACTACAGACAACTGAACCTTCAACGCCACTACTGACAAGTGGACAAAAAATTAAACTACAGACAACTGGATCTACAAAAAAAATACAAACAACTGGACCAACAACTACACTACTGACAACTAAACTTTCATCTCCACTACTGACTACTAAACCAGAAACTTTACTACTGACAACTGAACATACAACTCTACTACTGACAAATGAACCTACAACTCCACTACTGACAACTGAATCTACAGCTCCACTACTGACAACTGAACCTTTAACTCCAATACTGACAACTGAACCTGCAACTCTACTACTGACAACTGAACGTTCAACTCCACTACTGACAACTGAACCTGCAACTTCACTACTGACAACTGAACTTAAAACTCCACTACTTACAACTGAACCTTCAACTTCACTACTGACAAGTGAACCTACAACTCCACAACTGACAACTGATCCTGCAACTCTACTACTGACAACTGAACGTTCAACTCCACTTCTGTCAACTGAATCTACAACTCCACTACTGACAACTGAACGATCAACTCCACTACTGACAACT
>JACXGJ010013182.1:0-16716 GCA_016801105.1 Esox niger | reverse complement strand
GATGGAGAGATGGGGGGGAGGAGAAGAGATGGAGGAAGAGAGGGATGGAGGGGGAGACATGGAGTGATAACGCAATGGAGGGGAGGAGAGATGGAGGGATGGACAAGAGGGAGAGAGATGAGAGATAGAGGGGAGGAGGAGAGATGGAGGGATGGACAAGAGGGAGAGAGATGAGAGATAGAGGGGAGGAGGAGAGATAGAGGGAAGGAGGAGAGATGGAGGGATAGAGACAGAGATGAGGGAAGGAGGAGAGATGGAGGGATAGCAAGATGGAGGGGAAGAGGAGAGATGGAGGGGAGGAGAGATGGAGGGATAGCAAGATGAATGGGAGGAGGGGAAGAGGACAGATGGAGGGATAGAAAGATGGATGGGAGGAGGGGAAGAGGAGAGATGGAGGGATAGAAAGATGGATGGGAGGAGGGGAAGAGGAGAGATGGAGGGAGAGCATGAGTCTAGACCAGCCCTGAGCAGTAATGAGATAGCGGTAAAACTGAGACGGCATTGTGTTGTACTTTAAGGTAGTTCATCTTTAAAATGAATAGTCCCTCAAGGGCCAGGTGTTTAATGCCATTTATTAATAGAAAGACAGGGCCAGCAGTTTGGGCCCGGGCCCTCTGAGAGCCCTTTGCTAAGGATTCTGGACAGAGAGTGAGAGGAAGAGAGGGATGGGCAGACAGAGAGAGAGTGAGGGAATGCTGAGCCTGCCTATTGATTGTTGGGAGAAGAGGTGTACAGGGTATAGTTGGGACATCCCCAAGCATCAATAAAGAATATTTTCATTGGATAGCGATGGCAATTATGGCGGAAATAAGCTCAGTGTTGTCGTGGGTATTTCCACAGACTCTACCTCTCTGTCCACATGCCAACAGGCATGGGGTTAGAGGTCAGGGTCTGTTTAGGAGAACCCTCTAGACCAGATCATTAGAGGTGTAATCAAATATCAATGAGGGAGCAATGAGCATATCTGAAAGTAAAGAACAGAGGGAAATGGGACAAACTGCAGTATTTGAGTCATCCCAGGGCTCATAAGGAGAGGGAGACAATGTACTGTTTGTATGTGTGTGTCTGACTGACTGTCTGTCTGTGTTTGACTGACTGTCTGTGTCTGACTGACTGTCTGTCTGTGTCTGACTGACTGTCTGTCTGTCTGTATCTGACTGACTGTCTGTCTGTCTGTATCTGACTGATTGTCTGTCTGTCTGTATCTGACTGACTGTCTGTCTGTGTCTGACTGACTGTCTGTCTGTCTGTATCTGACTGACTGTCTGTCTGTGTCTGACTGACTGTCCATCTGTCTGTGTCTGACTGTCTGTCTGACTGTCTGTGTCTGCCTGACTGTCTGTGTCTGCCAATCTGTCTGTGTCTGCCAATCTGTCTGTGCCTGTGTCCGACTGACTGTCTGTCTGTGTCTGCCTGACTGTCTGTGTCTGCCAATCTGTCTGTGTCTGCCAATCTGTCTGTGTCTGCCAATCTGTCTGTGTCTGCCTGACTGTCTGTGTCTGATTGTCTGTCTGTCTCTACACTGTAAGAAAGAAGCTAGATAGAGGAAGGCCCATGCAGCCCAGGCCAACACTGACCCGGCCTTTTAATGAGCCAATGGCCATTACAGTCCAGTTTGCCTGCTCTGCGTTCAGCCATCTGTCATAAACTGGGGCCTGTCACAGAGGGACTGCCTGTGTGCGGTGCAGGCGGTGTGGCGCGAGGCGGCGTGGCGCGAGGCGGTGTGGCGCAGCGGGCTGAGGAGCCCCAGCAGTGGGAGCCTAAGCTGTTTTCCGTGACCGAGCATCTTTAGCTCGCTGCGCTCTCAACTTTCCAAATGGATTTCATTACCAGAGGAATATCAGTCTTGATAAAGGATCCAAACAAAGGGTGCACAGGGAGGGGATTTACTATGCAACCCACCGGGCCTCTGATAATGTTGTTCATGTCAGAGAAAATATTACGGTTGCAACGTGCACACATCTAAATCTCCGCATGCAGGCATTGGTGTCAGCATGTACATTAGCTAGCTAACGGCCATATTGCTATTGATTAGTTGAATGATAGAACAATTTCTTACCTGAGTTGGAGCAGCCCCAGAGGCAGCAGAATAAAGGGGAGGCAAAGAGGGAGAGAGAAAGAGAGAGAGAGAGAAAGAAAGAAAAAAAGAAAAAGTGTGATTAGTTGTGTCCAGTGTTGGGGAACGCTACTTTTTAAAGTAACTAATTACAGGTCATAAGTTGATTGTGATCTGAGGAGGGAGGTGAATTCAGGAGACTGGTGGTGGATGTGGTCGAGGGCAGGAGAAAAGCCTTTCAGTAGCAAGTCCCATTACTTAGTTGCTTGCAGTAGAAAGTAAAATGTTATGTTGCTTAGCCGTTACTATAAGATAAATTCTTTGATTCTGTATTCATGCTTTGGTCACCTACGCCCAGAAGCCACACATTTAATGGGACATTGTCTAATTACATAGTCAGGTATTGCATAGTTAGTGTCACTCACCAGAATATGACAATATCAATCATTATACACCAATCATAATACCTCAAGTAATCATGTACCATGTTGACAAAGAATATTCCCACTTAGTTCTTGAATCAAGAATTTCTTAAACTGCCTCCACATTTTCTGCCTAGGCTTATTCAACAGCCTATGTGCACAGGCTTCAACCAACACTACATAAATCCATTGCAGTGAATGATGAAGAACAAAAACAACGGCTCTAACCTTGTACACTGATAAACATATCTTCAATAAAAGAAAACGTTAGGCACACTGCAATTTGAAATATCTTTGCAAAAATGTACATAATCCATATATGTTTCAAAAGAGGTGAATATCTCCAAAATCTGTTTGGTAATGATTCAGACAAATTGCATGTAGAAACAGAACATGTACTTAGATGTTTGTTTACTATAAACTACAGTTAACAAAATATTTGTTTTCTCTGCTTATATACTGGAACACCACTGTCAAACCACTAACGCCTCATATACAATACAAATACAATGCGGGCAACATAACCTCTATTAACGGAATAAAAGCGTACTCTTGTTAATCCCAAACAAGCCCCGCTGCCCCATGCACATTCTTTGAGTACCCTCCGTAGTAATTTGTTATTAATATAGCTCTGAAGAGGCAGCGACGTGTACCATCGGGCTTTGCATTCGTTTGCTGGGAAATGATAAAGGATGATTTGTCATTAACTTCGGTCGTCCAACAGAGGATGATTTGGGAAAGAACTTTGGTTGTCCAACAGGCAACAGATTCCAGCAAAACGTTAAGTAACAGCAACACGGGTGATTGGTCATAGGCGAGGGAAAAATGACGTCGTTGAAATAGTTAACCCAAGCCTGAATTGCGCCGCTCATCCTTCCGCTGCACAAATCGCTTGTTCACGCTACATATCGATTTGAGATGAATGGGAGCCGGCGTGTGGCTTCGTTAGGTGTATCATGACCTTTAGATGGGATAGCTCGTGCGGGCATCTTTGCATTCTTTGTTGCCGTTTGCCACTGGAGAAAAATATCTGCCTTTCAACACTGCGGCGCCCATAGTTAACAGTGAATATATCGAATGTACACAAGGACACACCCAGTGTTGGGGGTAACGCGTTTCAGTAGTCAGAGTACTTTTTAAACGAGCAGTACCAAGTTAGGTATTTAATTTATGTAATCCCTTACTAGTAAATTTTTCATACAAAGTAAGCGCTACTCAATTTCCATGAGTACAACCTTAGTAGCTTTACGTCGAGTTTTACACTTATATAGAGTACAGCTGCACAGTTGAGATCTAGGAATGTAATTTCTTCAGTTATTGTTTGCTCATTTTTAGGATGGATACTGCAAGTACTCTGGCTCATCTGAAGAGAATTCATAATTACTAGCTTATAACTGACAGCTTGATAAAAGCTATTTATTCAGCCCCCGGGCAGTGTTTCACACAAAAACACTAACCCCATTTCAACATAACACCGGATATTCTGTAGCCACAGACCGTCTGGCTGATGTTGTGCTGACCGATCATATTAATATTGTAACAATGTGTCAGTATGCACAGGTAGGTCGCATTGGACGTGTTAAAGTGCACTAGCGCATTATTGTGTTGTGGACATGGAGAAGGTTCCACCAGCCCCTGAGCTCCACTCCACTGCATCCACCCCCCCACCCTCACTCCAGTCTGTGGGCTGGGATGAAGCCATGATAAATTGCCTCGTGGAGGTTCCCACAGACAGCACCACACCAGTGCACTTCATCCACATAGATATTCATTGGCAAACTGTTCGCACATAAAGCCCATATACCACCGGCACCATCTGCATTATCAGGAGTCAAGCTGTGCTCTGTGCCTGGGTTCTCATCCTCCTCCGTAAATACATTACAGAAAGGCCTGCGCAAAGGCCTGCTACCAAGGCAACCTACACTTGGCACAAAATAATTGTGAAAAGTACAGCTTGCCTCTTGAAGCTAGCTAGCACCATCTCCCACTGGCGAGAGAAGTGTTCCACGTAGACAACTGTTTGTGAGTACTAGTTTTAGTTCAGTGCTGTTACTGAAAACACAGATAAAAGTGCTGTGTTACGACACTGAAGGTAGAAGTGCTTAAAGAAGTTGCAAAGCACACATCTCGATGCTCCCATCGTTCTTTTTGACTTGTTTGAAATGGAATGAGATTTGTTTTAATGGAATTATTCATACAGCATCTTTTATCCTGTTTCATTCATTACCACTCCATATCTCTCTGAAAGGTGTAGTGTTTCAGCACTTTCAGGTGGACAGCTACCCAACCTCTTTGTCTAACACTCCCTCTGCCATTGACTGCAGTTCAACTTGAACCAGAATTCAACAGGCTAACATTACGGTCCCCTCTCTGTAGAAAACCACTTATGAACAATTATCCTATGCTTTAGATACACTTAGCTAGGGTTCTGATTAGATAATGCAGCGTATGTAATAGGGACTTGGCCCTGGCCAAATGTAGAGAACTATGGGGAACAGGCTGCCATTCAAATGAAGGCCCCTTCATAAGTAGCAGGAAGCCACTGTGGACACATGTCATTAAGCTCGCCAAACAGATCACCAGACAGATCTCCTTCTCAGATTAAACCTGATGAGTTTCCACTCACTGTCCTTTGAAAGGTTTCCCTCATGCAATGATTGCAGCGAAACAGGGACTTCACGCCTAGAGGAGAAAACACTGGTTATGGGGCCAGGAGCGGTAAGATGCTTCAGGAGACGATTTACGGCACGCGTAGGAAAGGGTTAACTTCCCCGTCAGCAGCTCTGGAGGGCTTTTGTGTGTAATTATTTAAAGACCCAGTATTACAGTCTGGAGAGGTAGAAGCAGAGCGGTTGGAGGAAGGGAGAGGACGTTCCTGCTGAGGGAGAGAATACTTTAATGTCAGCCTAATCCACGGAGCGGATAACGTATCTTAGCTCCGTGGTATGATTTCTGTGGTACCTAGCTAGCTGTACTGACTGACTAGGGCTCTGGGGAACTGCTAACTGGAGAAATCAGAGCTGAACCAACACCACTACGCCGCGCAGCCTGGCTCAGCACCACAACGCTCTGACGCAACCACCTGGAGCGAGTGTGCTCCGATGATGATAAACAAACAACCTTTTTGAGAAGGAGGGGAGAGTGGCAATGCTGGGCAAATAAGACTCAGGGGCTTTTTTCCCACCATATAGTTTGGGTTCCTTTAAAATGTATGTTTGAAGTTGGGGCTCAGCTCAAACCAAGTTGTTTGAAGAGTGATGCAAGAGCAGAGTGAGAGAGAAGAGACGGGAAGAGGCGCGGGGGAGACGGGAAGAGATAAGACATACCTCCAGTCGCGTGGTTGCGTGGAGGAGAACGAGAAAGGTTCTGGGAGGTGCTAAAAGGAGCACAGAGGAGAAATCATTGCGCGCGTAGAGAGGTCTTTGATAAGACCACCACCAAACTACCTTTGAATGACAGCTCCAATGCTCAATCAGCATCTATACAATTGTTGCACCATTCAGCCACATTGGACTTGTAAAATAGGGCTGAAGACCTGACCAACATGTTTTACACTGCTACATCCTGTGACAGGGCAAAGTGAGCAATAGCTATATGCAAATGACAGAAAATAGGGCTTTCCTAATTTAAAATGTTTTTATTGGCATTCACTTTCAACAGAAGAAACTTCTAGTGACCCAACCCTTTCCCAATCTCCCAGATCAGTCACACATAGTTGTGCACACACGCACACGCACACACACCAAACACCTTTGACACTTTAATCAGGGACTTGTGTGCTCTGGGTTCAGACAAAGCCCAATCACTTCTGTGATAATTTGGCCTTGCCTTCAATCAGCAGCACAGTAATTGCATCAGTCACAATCTCCATTTCATCTTTCATCTCTCCGTCAGGGCCTAGACGGGAGGAAAGGGCCCTCCGACCAAAGGACACACAAAAGAGATGCCTGTTATTAAAACAGACAACCTGCAAATTAATGAGAGAAATAAGAATACAACAAATTGTTGCCATTTTAATCAGGCCTATTCAAGCATAATTATATCAATTGAAAAGTTTATTCAATAATATCTAAATAACTTGGCAATGGGAGACAAAGACTGATGGAATTGCATCAGAATAACTATATACATTGTTGGTTGACCCTGTAAATAACCCTGTTCAGGCACCAACAGGACCATCCAAATAGACCACATCATCCTTTAGAAATCCTTCCCAATCCCACGACTTCTACACACGGCAACATTGGACTTCTAAATGATTTGCATGTGCCGTAATGCATGTGTCATGCTAAGTGAAATCAGGCTCTGAATGATTTATGGGTCAGTTCTCGTTTTCAAGGGGAACACAGCTAGCGACTTGGTGAGTCAGTGAGAAACATATATAATATATTAAAGACCCGGAGCAGTCAGTGGATGAAGGGCTCTTGACCAGGTGAATCTCACACCTCCTCCTCAGTCTCTCAGAGCACAGACCTTAAGGTGGAGCCAGACAGACAGGAGGAAACGACCAGGTCCATGCAGACATTATACAGAAGGGCCGAGGTGCAGAAGTATACATTTGATGGGAATGGAATAGATTTAAGCCCTGATGCATTATGGTGTTACGCTTCCCAGATGCAGAGGTACTATAGGTCCTCCAGAACAAGAATACACACACACACACACACACTCATACAAACACACACGTACACACACACTCACATACTCTATCTATCTCTCTGCATTTATGCATTCCGGGGGTATTTACACACACACACACACACACACACACAGCATGCAGAGCCCACCCACTCGTCTTCTGTCCCAATCTAATGGATCCATGTGGTGGCAGCGGAGATAAAAGCAGACAGAAGGATCAATTTAGATGATCTATGAAAGATATTAGTAATGACATTTATGAATATTTTATGGAACGTAGAGAATGTCATCATAAATTTTTATATAGGGAAATGAGGCAGGAATATAAAACAAACAGCATTAAACTTTGAATGTGGACCCCATGTCAAACGAATTGTACCCAAGAAAGAAGTGTGTGTGAGTGTGAGTGTGAGGGTGTGTGTGCATGTGTGTGTGTGTGTGTGTGTGTGTGTGGTGGGGGGGTGGATTTGTCATTTCCTGGCTATTTCTGTTTGACTGAAGAAGTGGTAGTTTCATTCTGCAGCAGCATAGACAGAAAGAGAGACCAAGCTGAGATTCCAAGAAAGTCACAGCCATCCATATGTTTTTCTGCATATATACGTGTCCCGACGGACTCAGCTGATTGTCATACATTCCGTTAAAAGCCAGATAAACACAAAACACACATTATGTTGGGTCCTGAGTAAACATGGTGTATTTACAAGGGTTTCATATGGCTGGGTGTGGCTGGAGACTGTCTGCATGCTGGTGCCCTGGGACAAGATCCAGTCCAAACTGAGACAGGGGACACCTGATACACTAGCCTCATCACTTTCACTCTCCTGCACAGCCTGGTGACAGACAGTGAATGCCACAGCCCCAGTCTCTTTTACCAGAAAGTTCCCTGGTTCTGTCTTAGGCTGCCAGAAAGCTACCGTTGTGCATCATTTTCTATTTGTTTCCTTTATTCCTTTGTTTGTTACATAGACAGTGAACTTATGTATTGCCTGATGTATTTGTGTCATAACAGGTGAGGGCAATAAAAGGCCAGCTGAGCACAGCACAGATGGCCTGACAGAAATAGAAATGACGAGATATGCTTGTTTTCATGGAATTCTCATTCAAGCGCATGCACTCTGAATATCCTCAAACTACACCTGGAGAGACCATCACTAACCATATATTTTAGTTCAGGGGTTACTATAGAAACCTTTAATGGTGCAATATCGCACCAGTTTCTGGCTAAATAGGGGCTTGACTTTAAGATATTGTAGATCTATTTTAACCACCAATTAGAGTAAATGTCAAACCTGTTAATCAATTCTGCTGTATTGTTATAACATGCTAAGATGAGTCTATCACAGTCCTCATTGTTGATTAAAGTCCAAGATGTGCAATAGTTATTTATTATTGTTACTATTCACTTCAGAATTTTTTCTCATGATACAATGAAGGTCAGCTAAGAATAATTTCTTAAACTTTGCAAGTGGCGGAACCTGTATTGGAGAAGAGAAAATCCAATGCTGTGATACAGTGCCGTTTTGTCATTAGTTGGCACATGTTTTTCTTGCTTTCCAGCTTCACTTATTGATCTGGCATCACACCAATAATATGAAAGTCAAAACATAATTGACATTAAAAAACGTATGAACACTTATGTCCTTCTATGTTCACCAGCAAGCTAAAATATGCCATTTCTTATTAGCCAATAGTTATTTAAGGTTGTATTTTTACCAAATGTAAAATGTATGTAATGGCCAGTAAAGTAACGCCCACATTCTGCCCCATGCCTATGGGACTATAGAAGTTCAGGTTCATCTCTTTGCTAAATTGCTATGCTAAAGGAAGCTTAGCTAGTGTTTAGCCATGTAACATTTGCTTCATGCAGTTGACAAAGAGAAAACGCATATTATTTCTGTTGTAGGAAGTCCATCCATTTTAGAATGAGCTCAACATGAAGAGGAGAAGGAGTATTGGCTTTACACTGCCCAGAGTCCAAAAAAGTGCTTCTAATCGCACACCACAAAAACACACAACGTACAACATGCGGTTTGGTGATGACACAAATGTGTGAAGGAATTTATTCAAACGCTTTGAGACATTTGTCTTCCAGTCTTGGCCACACATTGGTATGCATATAGGCTATGAGTAACAGCTCATAGAGGTTGTGATATACATTTTCTTGGCTAGGCTTCATCAGTGAATTTATACACGCAACGTCACTGTGATATGCCCAAGTGTCTATTCTTCAGAGTCTCTGCTCAAATTAACAGGCTCCTCTGGCGCGCTGAATAAAGTTACATCAAAGCTGAATCAATATCTTTCAGATCATATAATGATTATAGTTTTCAAGGCTACATTACAGGACCAAATATAATAGATATAATGTATAATGTTATAGTACGATGTAGCTGCACACTGTTAGGTTGTAGCCTCACATGCCCATGGTTTATGGAAGCTTCAGATCTTTCAACAGACTAAAGATTCCAAAAATATAGTTCTACGCATCGATGTAACAGTCGACATTTCAAACGCGTAAACTCTAAATTCTGCGACAGATCCTTCATTAGTGCTTTTAAAAGAGAAAGCACTTTCCTGTACGTCCTTATAGTTTGTGCACAGGCAGGAAAGCTATGGAGAACATCTGGATCGAACGCCGGGGCTGTTTCGAAGTCCGAGCCCTCTCTGACGGTGTCTGGGACTAAACTGAAAGCTTTGCATCAACGTCAAACTGGTGTGCTGCGAGGCTGTTACAACGCAACGTCCAGTACATCTGACTGTGTCAGCCACACGTCTTGGCTACACGTGACACCGACAACTCAGGACACCAAATCAACATCGACACAACGACACCGTGGGTTTTGGGCTGTCAACCAAAGTGGCCATCCTGGGAGGGGGTGTTGAACCACGTCGTGGGCGGGGGGACTTGCTATTCAAATAGCACATGTCACCGGTGTTCACGTGCAGGCCGGGAGAATAATTACAGTGATTTGCGGGGAGGATTGGAGTGCGGGGGGTAATTGCGGTGTCTTGTCAGAGCAGAAGAGAGGAGGACAAGTTGCGGCAGTCTCCCATCTCTATGACGGAGCTTTGGCGAGGCCCACTGACACCGGCCAAACTGCCTGCCGCCAAGTCAAAGGGCCAAGTCAAAGGGCCAAGGCAGAGGCCCCCATAATTAACTCGCTGTTGCCACGGCAACACCTAGCCGAATGATGGGGCCGCTGATAGAGGCCCACTGGCGGCCTTCTCTTGTCATTAGCCGCGGTGGGGCGAAGCACAAACATTAGGAGTGATAATCAGAGGAGCCTAATGGGCCTGATGTCCAGGTGCCAGGCTGAGAACACACTGGCAAGCCCAGAACCAGCTAGGTCTACTTCTTATGGATCACCTTTAATAAAATCTCTCGCCTGCCTCCACTTACTCACTCAGCTCCGTTGTTTTGCTATCACTTCAGCCATTACAAATTATGTTATTTGGTAACCGTCAGAGCCGACACCCAGAGGATGGGGGAGCTTGATGGAGAGAATGTATAATATTACATAAGGCATTAGTGTGGTGTAAAGCCTCAATGATTGGTGTTAAGGTTTTCATTACACCAAATGAATAATTGCTTGTCATCTGGAGCTGGCATGTCCCACAATCATCTTCACTTCTGTGCCATCAATCAAATGTTTAACTGCTGACGACCAGGCCCACATTAAAAGCACTGGGCACCATTTAAAGCAGTGGGCCCCACTCAAAGTAGTGAGCGCCCGTTAAAAGTACTGAGCGCCACGATGCACAGGGGAAACGTATTGTTTGCTTCAATTCTCCAAGTCGCTCCACTCCAGCGGGTGGAAGCAGGAGGGGAAAACGGAGCGGAATGTAGTCCTGTCTGCCTGAGCGTCACTTCATTCTCCAGTCCATAGAACGCCATCCGACACTGATGTAACTCACAGAGTGTTCCTGGAGGCCCAGAAAGCAGCCTCTGTATTAGACTCATAATGTACCATCTGTATTCTCACCCGTGTGAGAGAGGCACACACTGACTGCACCACGCCGGCACACAGGGGAAGATGCTGGGTTCAAGCCTCAAATGTTCACGGGGACTTTTGGTCGACTGTAAACAGGCACAATCCCAAGCCCCAGCATATACGTACTCTACTCCTGACCGTGCTCCTGGTTAGATAGAGTGGTACCATTACATTTCTAAATCTGTGGCTGCACAGGTCACCAGACTCTGAGCTCGGATATCGGCCCTACAACACCGCTCATGACCATGAGGGCATGGGAAACCGACTCGACACAAAAAACCACTCACCTTCACCTGTCTGTGGGATGGGGGGTGGAGGAGTGAGGGAGGGAGACATGTGCCAGTCAAGCAAATGATTTGCTCTGTGATGAAAGTGGAAGAGAAGCAAAAGGAGACAAACCGCTCTCCAACCAAAGGACAGTTATGGAGCTATTTGCTCAACAAGAGAGAAATGCTACATACTGTTACTGAGATAGGAACTAGAAATAATACAAAAAGATGTCTATGTATGGATAATTGTGTAAATATCGTAGCGAAATGATCAAATAGAGAGGATAAAATAAATGTTAATACACTTGTGAAATGTTACATATAGATATGGCAAAGTGTTCACCTTATGATATTTGTGTTGGCTTTGATTAAAGTGACAGATTTCATCAATGGCTATCTCTGTGACATTCTTCACTGATATGCTTCTATGTATCCCAGCTTTGTCGGGGGGTGATAACTGGCAATTTCCCTCATCTTTGTCATGGGACTATTTTAGCGTTATCATTGGCCTCCTGGTGGCTTCTCTGACCATAACCTCCTCTGTTTAATCATATAAATATGATTATTTTTGTTAATTCTTTGTCAAGAAATATGCATATTTCTCAAAAATATTATTTGAGAATTATTTATTTTATAAAAAGATATGTATCTGGTCAGTTACTCTCAGGATCCAATAATGAAATGGATCTTGGTTTTAGACCTGAAACGAGACAACATCCAGAGATGATTACTGAAGCTGAAGTGCAAATGTTGGATCGTCTGCTTAAATGCATTTTAGTTTTAAAACCACTGATACTAAGACACACTAGATTGGAATTGTTCCTAATTCTGATGACAAGCAACATGATAGTGGCAATAAAAATAAGTAAAAGATTTCCTAGTCAAACCCTTATAAAGAGCTAAACCGTTAGAGATATAAACATCATTCCCTACTTAACTCTTGGGTTTTGGATACTTTAAACCAGGGAAAAAATGACCCAAGTTGAAATACTGAAGGCATATAAAATGAAATCCCATCTTATCTTGTCAAAAGCCTTTATGAAATCTGCAATTTAACCCCCTAAAAACAAACCGACCATTTATAATGCTCTTAAATAGTTGTCACCACTGTAGCAATCTTCAATAAAGCCTGTTCATTCACTTTGAGTCATTTTGCTTATTACTTTCTCCATTCCAGCTACCAGACCTTTTAATAGAATACAGATATCACAGCACAATAAAGTAAGCGGTCTTCAGTTTTTGAGGTGTATAGCGCTTTTATATTGGCCATTAGCCTGCTGCTTCAATACAAATATAATCTCAGCACCTCTATTTGAGGTTGTTGCTATGTCTCAGTGCCCAAATGAAAAATTGAAGCATGCGAGCAAAGGTTCTTTTATTTCTGTATAAAAAATAGCATACATCTCAATTTGCTAGTTAATTGTGACTAGTTCATCCTCAGTGACTTAAACTCTCACAGAAAGCTTTTCATATTTTGATTAACTGGTTATCATAGTAGAAAACAATGTCACAGTCAAGTTGTGATAATGTTGGAAGTTCCTAAAAGAATTATTTTTTTATCTGAAATAATGTACATGCTCCAGTATTTTCTGATGGGGTGATACTAAAATAAGCTCTTCAGAGGAAACCAGTTTTGTTATCGTTGTCTTATGTTGATTACTTTGGTTCAACCTAAGAAAAAAACATTTCCCATCTTTCTATCCAAGCGGTCCTTGATCTATAAATGATACTATTAACCCTTCATACTTTTAAAGGCTCTCAAGCTGATGCTATCTTCTCTTGATAAGAAGAAGCATTCAAGTTGGAGTGCATCCTACTGCATGCATCAATTTGTTTATTTAAATTGTTTATCTTTGCAGTTAATTCCTTTTCCCTTCAAAGATAAAACTTTGTATTCTGTTATGACCACTTAATTGAATGGAGTCTGAAAAACAAGTTTCAAAGTGTCCAGCACCACCGCATTCTACCTTCGGTTAATCTCTTTTAATTATATTGTTTTCGTAACAAATTCAACAGTGATTCTGTGGAATTAAATACATAGCAGATGGTCAATAATAGTAACCTGTGATTCCTTTAAGACCAGAGTGAAGGACATGGAGTCAATGAGACTTGCTTCACCATAGGTCATGAATATCTAGTCAGGTAGGGGTGTCTAAATCTCCAAATATCTATCAGGTTCAAGGATGACATTAACTCTAAGATTAGTGCAATACCAGTTTTCTTCTACATGTTTCAGTGGTTTGTTCATTGACACTTTACCAAGATCATTTCCAGGGAATTCTGAAAGTGTAATATCCTGTTGGAAGACTAGCGGGATGTGGAGGGCCAGAGAGCAACCAGAGCCGTGTCCAGAGTAAACAGTGTGGCCAGAGCAAGGAGCAGGGTGAGATGAGGCTGGGAGAAAAGGAGAGCCAGATCAATAGCTTAATGGAATTAGCCCGGCTTTGACACACGCCTGCCAATCATATTTACTAAGGGCTGTTTGCCACGGATCTCTGCTCAATATTTAAAGGCCGCACAGCAACGAAATCTGATTGGTGCTCTAATGCAGCGACGACGGCTGTCCGAGGTCATTTACCTCTGAAGGAATATAAATGAGAACATGAGCCCTTGTTAAAGTTGTACTGAGTCCGGAGGGGGTACCGCTTTGCTTTTCACTCATTTTCTGTTTGTTTAATTTTTTCTAAATCCTTTTTTAGCCTGCGGATAGGTTTACTCAGAATTAAAAATGTAATTTAAACCATAGAGTATTGGTGTAAGTCACATTTTATTCATGAAGGGTTGTGGGCATCTATGACGCCATGACTTCATGCCATTTCACCAAAACACATAAAGTAAACTTTAAACCTGAAGCAGCCAACTAGGCACTTAGCCTTCGATACTTATCTCAACAGTATTGTTCTGCCTCTAATGGTTTACAAAGAGTTCCTATAAACTACAGGGCTATAATGGGCTGCCAATAGCATGCTGCAGTACCAGAGATATACCAAACACGCTGATCCAGTCCAAACAACCGCTAAACGTACCCTCCAGCCATTTTCTCCATTACAATATTGTTGTTTCTCCACCAGGGATTTCTGTTAAAGGTTTACTTTCAATCCTACACAGGTTGCTAGTAGCTTGTACCTGGGGTTTCCTTTGGACAAGGTCCTGGGTCCAGGAAATAATGGGCCCTAGGTGGTAAGCCCACCCCAGTGTGTTTCCCATGCAGACTCCACCACCCTCCACCGAGAACAGCTCCACATGTCTCCGTGGGTGAAGGGCACTGCCTTTAGACCCACTAACAAGGGATGACAAGGGCCTAACGAGGGGCGCTGAGCCCCCTCCGTACAGAACCAGGGCCAGATCTGTTGAAGCCGGCCGGCCAGCTGACTGGCAACAGGCTAGCCAAATGGGTACGGCACACAATGAGCCAAGCTCACGACAGGGATGGCATGCACCGAGCACGAATGAGGACACAGAACAGATGCACACCTGCTCCTCCTGAACCTGGCTGTGCCTGGATGCCCAGGGTCACCTGGGGGAGCCTCAATACAACGTTTCCATCTGTTCCCTGGAAAGTGAAGGGCAGTGACGTCCAAGCGCACAGACATTTCCTTTACACAGCTTAGTCCGGACCACTCCCGTCCCATCCCATCCGTCCGGTCCTTAAGAAAATGTTCCGAAAAACACAAGATCTCCCTCGTCATTTCAAGTCCTCACATGCACTTGGCCTTCTCAGCATGGCATATAATCAAAGACAGGGCTGTCTAGAAACATAAACGGCAGACAAGACAAAGGCCGGCCATCAGCAGACTGAGTCCTGTTTACACAAGGAATGATACATAGATAAATACACATATTTATGTCCTTGTCCATCAAACCAATAGTAGAGGATTTTTTCCCCTGCAGTGCTAAATGATTATTATTAGCTCAAAGGCTCCTCTTTATTCTAATTGCCTTGTAAATAAACTTGCTTGTCATTACTTCTCAAGCCAATTATATGGTGCCTAATGGCAGCGCTTAATTAGCACACACTCTGCTGGAAAGAGAGAGATTGATGAAAGAAAATTAATGAATGTAAGAAAAGAGAAAATGTTGGTGGGTGGACGTAGAGAACACATCGTCTGTCTAATACAGTTGTCAGGGTTTTTTTTGCAGGGGGGGTTCACAATGTCTCCACTCCTCTCTGGCTGTTGAGCGGGCTCTGACAATGAACCACTCAGCAGGGGTGACCTGGACCCCCTAACAGCACTTCACCAGCCCGGGCATTCACAGCTGGATGACAGGAAACAACAGAACACTGCATGTAGCGACCCAAGAGGTGGAGGCTGTTCCCAATCCACCCTCCACCCACACCCCCACTCAGTCACTGGCTTTCAGACAAACACAGCTACAGCTGCCATTTATTTCCTCACCATAGTTCAACAATGAAAGGGTATTTCTTTCATCCGCTCCTTTCTGTATTCCAGCAAGAATCATTCCGTTTTATGTCCCTTTATATGCCCTGTCGACGCCTTGTTGATATGTCCTTAAAGGACCGTTAAAGCCAAAATTAAAGCAAAGTTATCCTCTCTTCCATTGCGGATGCCTTTGTGGCCAGGGTTCACACGGGGATAGACAATGTGAATCTAATGCAGCTGGTTGCCTGGACTACTCACTATTATCATAATTAGATAAGATGTTCCTTGACAGGATGTTCTTTGGAAGAGGAATACCTCCCTAGTTTAAGTCTATGAGCCAGAATTCCAGATTTGGGCCGTCTGGCCGACTTCGGTCAACGATTTCTCAAAATGATTTTATTTAAGGTCACTGTTGAAAACAGTGTAAACGTGCAGAAACAGAAGCAGTGAGTTACCATTCTTTCATCCCTCCATCCATATACATTGTGTTACCATTCTTTCATCCCTCCATCCCTTTACATTGTGTTACCATTCTTTCATCCCTCCATCCATTTACATTGTGTTACCATTCTTTCATCCCTCCATCCATTTACATTGTGTTATCATTCTTTCATCCCTCCATCCCTTTACATTGTGTTATCATTCTTTCATCCCTCCATCCATTTACATTGTGTTACCATTCTTTCATCCCTCCATCCATTTACATTGTGTTATCATTCTTTCATCCCTCCATCCATTTACATTGTGTTATCATTCTTTCATCCCTCCATCCATTTATATTGTGTTAACATTCTTTCATCCCTCCATCCCTTTACATTGTGTTACCATTCTTTCATCCCTCCATCCCTTTACATTGTGTTACCATTCTTTCATCCCTCCATCCATTTACATTGTGTTTCCATTCTTTCATCCCTCCATCCATTTACATTGTGTTACCATTCTTTCATCCCTCCATCC
>JACXGJ010013181.1:0-16759 GCA_016801105.1 Esox niger | reverse complement strand
GACATTTGTGTTGAAGAGCAAAAGATGAGTATGAGACAAGAGTTAATTTCCTGGTATTCACATCCAGATGTGTTAAACAACTTATGACATACAGAGGGGCAAAAAAGTATTTATTCAGCCACCAATTGTGCAAGTTCTCCCACTTAAAAAGATGAGAGAGGCCTGTAATTTTCATCATAGGTACACTTCAACTATGAGAGACAAAATTAGAGAAAAAAATCCAGAGAATCACATAGTAGGACTTTGAATGAATGTATTGGTAAATTCCTCTGTAAAATAAGTATTTGGTCACCTACAAACAAGCAAGATTTCCAGCGCACACAGACCTGTAACTTCTTCTTTAAGAGGCTCCTCTGTCCTCCACTGGTTACCTGTATTAATGGCACCTATTTGAACTTGTTATCAGTATAAAAGACACCTGTCCACAACCTCAGTCACACTCCAAACTCCACTATGGTCAAGACCAAAGAGCTGTCAAAGGACACCAGTAATAAAAGTGTAGACCTGCACCAGGCTGGGAAGACAATAGGTAAGCAGCTTGGTGTGAAGAAATCAACTGTGGGAGCAATTATAAGAAAATGGAAGACATACAAGACCACTGATAATCTCCCTCGATCCGGGGCTCCACGCAAGATCTCACCCCGTGGGGTCAAAATGATCACAAGAACAGTAAGCAAAAATCCCAGTAACACACGGGGGGACCTAGTGAATGACCTGCAGAGAGCTGGGACCAAAGTAACAAAGGCTACCATCAGTAACACACTACGCCGCCAGGGACTCAAATCCTGCAGTGCCAGACGTGTCCCCCTGCTTAAGCCAGTACATGTCCAAGCCCGTCTGAGGTTTGCTAGAGAGCATTTGGATGATTCAGAAGAGAATTGGGAGAATGTCATATGGTCAGATGAAACCAAAATATAATTTTTGGGTAAAAACTCAACTTGTCGTGTTTAGAGGAGAAAGAATGCTGAGTTGCATCCAAGGAACACCATACCTACTGTGAAGCATGGGGGTGGAAACATCATGCTTTGGGGCTGTTTTTCTGCAAAGGGACCAGGACGACTAATCCGTGTAAAGGAAAGAAGGAACGGGCCATGTATTGTGAGATTTTGAGTGAAAACCTCCTTCCATCAGCAAGGGCATTAAAGATGAAACGTGGCTGGGTCTTTCAGTATGACATTGATCCCAAACACACCGCACGGGCAACGAAGGAGTGGCTTCCTAAGAAGCATTTCATGATCCTGGAGTGGCCTAGCCAGTCACCAGATCTCAACCCCATAGAAAATCTTTGGAGGGAGTTGAAAGTCTGTGTTGCCCAGCGACAGCCCCAAAACTTCACTGCTCTAGAGGAGATCTGCATGGAGAAATAGGCCAAAATACCAGCAACAGTGTGTGAAAACCTTGTAAAGACTTTTGACCTCCGTCATTGGCAACAAAGGGTATATAACAAAGTATTGAGATTAACTTTTGTTATAGACCAAATACTTTTTTCCACCATGATTTACCAATACATTCATTTAATATCCTACAATGTGATTTTCTCATTTTGTCTCTCATAGTTGAAGTGTGCCTATGATGATAATTACAGGCCTCTCTCATCTTTTTAAGTGGGAGAACTTGCACAATTGGTCGCTGACTAAATACTTTTTTGGCCCACTGTATCACCGTTTGTATTAGACCACAGCATTTGTAGGTGAGCAAAAGGAACAAAAAATCTTAAAGTAAATAATATTTTATATTTGGTGGCATAACCCTTGCTTGCAATAACTGCCTCAAGCCTGCGACCCATAGACATCACCAAACTGTTTCATTCTTCATTTGTGATGTTATTCCAGGCTTTTACCGCAGCTTCTTTCAGTTCTTGTTTGTTTTGGGGGTTTCTCCCTTCAGTCTCCTCTTAAGGAGGTGAAATGCATGCTCTATTGGGTTAAGGTCAGGTGATTGACTGGGCCAGTCTAAAACCTTCCACTTTTTTCCCCTGATGAAGTCCTTTGTTTTGTTGGCAGTGTGCTGTGGGTCATTGTCCTGCTGCATGATAAACTTCCTTTTCAATGCATTTCTCCGTATATTGGCAGACAAAATGTTTCTGTACACTTGTGAATTCATTCTGCTGCTGAGGAGGTAGCCACCCATCTTATAGGGACAAACACTGCTCAGAAATTGAAACACAAGACGCCAAAGTGTCACAGAAATGTAAAGTGTACTTTCTGAGGCATTCTGTTTTGCATCAATTAAGGGTTTGAAACCTCAGTGGCTTTTCATTATCTGAACAAACGAATCCACAGGTATCGTTGCATGAAAAATTGCTTATAATTAAACCTAATTATATTACTGAAAAATGTACACAATATACAACTTCACCCTAATTTTATTGACGTTATTTATTAACAGAAGAAACCAGTGAGTATGCAGGGACAAACCGCTGCTGAGACACTTTGAATGGACCATGTTCGAAACAACTGGGAGCTTGGAAAATTCGGACCACTGCTTTTAAGACATCATCTTGGTGGCAGATGTGTTTTGTTATTTTTCCACCATTTGTATTGCCTGGCGGCTATCGCAACACACCTTTTAGGAATTATTGTGGTAAAGTCTGATTGTGCTCGACGCACCAGCTTTCAGCCCATTGCTCCTGCACTACGTTTGCGGTGGTTGACTCAGAAGTTGCACTGAGATTGTCCTTCTTCTTTGCCTCCCTTTGTGTCCGTCAGCCAGCAGCGTCTGCATGGTTGTGCCTTGGTATCGTCTGGAACGGACCAGGGGGTTCCAGTTCCGTGACACTTGTTTCTTTGGATGCAGTTTAGAGCAGTGTTTGTTCCTCTGTGTTGCGGACGCCATGTCAATAGATTACAGCAGTAAGGGCTGGGTGCTGCCTTCTCGGGTGTGGGTGCCCTCCACCATGGGGGTGCTGCCTCCTCGGGTGTGGGTGCCCTCCACCATGGGGGTGCTGCCTCCTCGGGTGTGGGTGCCCTCCACCATGGGGGTGCTGCCTCCTCGGGTGTGGGTGCCCTCCACCATGGGGGAGCTGCCTCCTCGGGTGTGGGTGCCCTCCACCATGGGGGTGCTGCCTCCTCGGGTGTGGGTGCCCTCCACCATGGGGGAGCTGCCTCCTCGGGTGTGGGTGCCCTCCACCATGGGGGTGCTGCCTCCTCGGGTGTGGGTGCCCTCCACCATGGGTGTGGCTGCCTCCGAGGTGTTCTTTGAAGGTCTGTAGCTGAGAATTATTGGCTGTCATGTGGTTATTTCCACAAGCCTTTGTGTGGTTCTGCCACCATCATTTTACCGCCTTTGGCCTGGCGCAATTGGTGCTTCCTGCTTGAGGGATGGATGGCCTGGTAGCCTTGCTCATCGTCACCTTTTGTTCGTAGGGCCCCTCTGTTTTGGGTAGGTTGCTTCTGCCCCTCACGCCATTATACCGCCTCCTGGATACCGGCACTGTGTATTGTCCCCATTGTGGCTCCGAAGTGACAGAAAGGGAACAATGATAGCATTCACCTGGCATCTGCCAAACCTAAAAACAGCATAAAAATCGTGGCAAACTTTATATCACCGCCAATTGGCATTGCATACGGGGACCTTATGTTTGTGTGTGCATGCTGTGGACATGGAAATTCTTTCCACGAAGCTCCAGAGGAGCAGTTCCGGTGACTTTAAAAAGTTAAAGCACTTGTACTGCTCACCATGCATATATTCTGTAGGCTTTTATTAAAAAGAATACCTGATGGAGAGGGTTTCGATACCTGGGAGCTTGGCCCTACTGATGAACCTAATCACAATATCCTCATTCAACCATGACTGTAAACCATGGAATATTACTGCTCTTCGGGTTCCGGTTGAGATGCCCCAGTTTTACTCTAGTTAATTTGTAATTGTTGGTCGTCCTCTTTTGGTACATATGGTAGCAGCGATTTGTTTACTCATTGTTGTGGTCTATTTAGAATGCTGTCCCACCTGTCTATTTTCCCTCCTGCTGTAGTCTTATTTTTGAATTTTTTCGAGGATCAGGGCCTGAAGCAGAATCTCTAGTTCACAATGAGGTGAGGGATTGCTGGTTTTGGAAATTATGGACATAATTCTCATAAACAAAGCAAACATTATAGGCTTCTATGTCACTGCACCACACAACTGATTTCTGCCTTGGAGCATGTGTGCTTTTGTGTATGTTTATTTCTATATACAGTGCTGCTTGAAATTACAGATATAGATATTTTTTGTGTTCACCATGAAATCTTTATTTAATCAGAACCAGCCTTTTCTATCTGACATAAAAGTTTAATTTTTATCACTCCCGGTAATTATGTTTGTTTCAGATGCAAAAATATATAAACAACAACTTTCAATAGATTGTGGTACCTCCAGTCACCTAAAACATTACTTATAGCCACTAATCAGTCTCTGAAATCTTTTGTCCACTCCTCCTGACAGAACTCCTGACAGCAAATTTAACAAGGTTTGAGGGCTGTCTGGCATGTACTGCCTGCTTCAGGTCATGGCTTTGAGGGGCGAGGGTAGTGGATGTGCAAAAGGAGAGGCAAAATGAAAACAACTAAACTGAGAATAAAGTCACTGGACTTTTAATAAGCAGATCCAAAGACTGGACTATACAGTCTCATAACCAAATGACACAATTACCCATGAGGTGCAGGTTAAAACAAGGTCAGAACGTTGACTTGACTTCATCCTAGCAACACTCCCATGAATATCATTTTGATTCAGTGTTCTTATTGTTGAACATACACAGTAAACTGAAATGCAGTAAGGGAGCTTTAGAAATCTCTAGATGTTATCTTCCCGTTGGTATTTACTTAAACATGTTTTTTTATGTTTCTCTTGGGGATATTTTGGAAGGGTGTCCACTTGTATGAACAGAGTGGACTGATGGAGCTTCAGTCATTTTGAGATGGTTGTGCAGCCTTCCCCATACTGATGTGCTCTCACTTGCCTCCTCCTTACTGGTGTGTTTGCCTTCACCTGCATATATAATACCAAAAGCTTACTTGTGTCCATCAGATTCTCCCCCAAACTCTTTTTTCCTATGAAACCCTTCTTTGAATGTTCAGTTTCCCAGTTATTTACCCCCCCTGATTTGTCTTACATACTGGATTTAACCCATGCAACTTGGGGTTCTTTTATTTTTGCCCCTGCATTCATTCCTTTTTCATTAATTTTTCAACCACAATTTCCTCTGAACCAACATATGGAAGTGATAACTATAAACCTGTTATGTCAGAAAAAAAGACAAGTTCCGACTAAATACTGATCTCAGGGTGAACACTAAAAACATCTTAAACTGCACCAGGGAATCACATGCTTTCAAGCAGCCCTGTACATGTGTTATTCCTTTATCATGTCCCAGAATGACCCACATTTCAGTGCTTGTTAAAACAATATTTGTTGAAATGCCAAACAGCTATTAATATCTGACAAATATACTTTAGGATAATTAACATTAACATCTGAATGTTCGGTGCTGTTAAAACACCCCAGTGCCCAATTTATTCTGATCCCATTGTCAGAGACACAGACCAGTACTATACTGCACATGGTACTGTACCTTACAGTCACTGCAGCCAGTAGTTGTGAAACTATAAAACCATTATAGTTATTTAAAGTCTATATATTGTTATCCAATTTTATGAGACATATTTACCTTGTTTGAGAGTAGCCTAGCCCTTACCCACCCATAAAAATAAGGAAATTGTGTAAACACTTATGCCAGTAATCAATTCTTTTTCAGATATGTTTTACACTCAGCCTATTGTCGTGGGCCACATGTAAGCTAAACAGAATGATGTAAAAAAACCTGCAATATGAAGAACGTAAACATAACAAAGGAATACACTTATGCGTGCCAACCCACACCCCAAAATAAAAACATCACCCTTTTCAAAGAAAATAAAATTGAAGACAGCCCTCTCCATTTTTTACAAGCATTCCAGTAACATAAGAACTGTCTTTGAAGTTGCTAACAGCCTACATCAGATAAAGACTGACATAAAGAATGCTACAGTTATTTGTTGCAACAACACCTTTGCACCTGAAGATGTCAGTCTTCTCTTTTTTTCTACAAAATGTTTTGTTATTTTTTAGCTATTAAAGGGAACTTCTCACTCTCAGGCATTATAGTTGATTCCCCAAAATGTTGTATATAGTATATATATGCAGTTAATATGCTGCAGAGCAAATTGGTTCACATTTTGCTGATTGACTTCAATTGACTTGCTGATTGACTTGCCATTGACTGCCATGGATTTTGAAAATGTGTATATATACAGTATATCCCAATCCCATTCTAGATTATAGCTGCAGTGAAGGTTGAATAAAACACATCCACTGTCCCTTAAATCCTTATTTGCAGCTTGTTGTTGATGTTGATTTCTCATATAATGGAAAAAAAAAATGTGCTGGTTTTGGGGTGTTTTATAGACTGTTATAAAAAAAAATATATATGTTTTCATAATTAGTCAATAATCATCAGGTATCAGTGATGTGGCAAACAATTATCTCTGTTACAAAATAACATCCCTATAACATACTTTGTTTGATCACATGGAAGCACAGAAAGCATACTCTGCCTTTATCGGAAATATTTATCGGAAATAAGTCAAACAATATCTATGAAACTTAACAAAGTTCCAGAGTCCTCCTGGGTGTGTTGCAGATCAGGAAAATACCTGACGATTTCAGCTGCCACTCTGCTGACCCTCCTCCCCCTGTCCTTGTCCATCCGGTTATGCCTCCGATCTGGACTAGGTTTAAATAGACTTTGGGCTTAGCCCACATGCATTGAACTATTAAAATTTGGACTCTTAATATGTTCACCCAGCACAGCCAGAAGAGGACTGGTCACCCCTCTGAGCCTGGTTCCTCTCTAGGTTTCTTCCTAAATGTGGCCCTCTTAGGGAGTTTTTCCTAGCCACTGAAGTTCATCACTATTGTTGTTTGCTCCCTGTGGTTTAAGGCCGGGTGTTTTGTGGAAGCACTTTGTGACAACTGCTGATGTAAAAAGGGCTTTATAAAATATATTTGATTGATTGATTGATTGATTGAACCATGCAATTTGGTGGAATTAGTTAAGTTTGGTTCCATGTTGCTCAGTTGGTACAGTGTGGCACTATCAATACCAGTTACAGGTTCAATTATCATGAGGGGCTGATATGGGGGAAAACATGTAAACAAGGTGTGCATTTGCTAGTGTAAGTCACTCTGGATAGGAGTGCTTGCTAAATGATACCAAATGTATAAGCATTCTCGCATTACCTGCCTTTTGTTCTTTTTTCGTCTATGTGTTCAGTTCCCCATTCCACCGACCTCCCACAAATGGACAGTGAAATATTGATGAACCGGGACATGTTGGGTGCTGGTCTGACAGATAGATAATTTGGTCTTACATTCAACACAGTGTCAATGGTACTTGAGACAAGATGACATAAGATGGATTGGCTACTATACAGGAATCCTAAATTAATCTGTGTGGTTGCCAGCTGTGGGGAGTCTGAACAGAGAAAATACTTTATTTCAGCAGCCAGAATGTGATTCATGAAAAATGCCAAATGTTTAAAGTTAAACAATCAGACCATCTCTGAGGAGTAGGCCTGTAAAAAAGACATAATTGAGATGAACTGAATAAATCATTAGACTCCACTGTTGAGAGCTCCAAATTAATCACACCGTCACAAGACTTGCACTGCAATTCCAAGAAAAAGACTTATACCTATTTAGAAAATTCAGTCTTTGAAACGATAATCTTGGTTCGCTCATCTAAAATGGGCTTGCCACCAGCAGCAACCAGGCTGCTTACATTCTGCATGTTTACCCGCTATTGGTCACCAGATGGCAGCAGAGACCAACACTGTGTTCCATAAACATCAAATTCACATAATTTTTAAGCCTCTCATAGAAACGCTAAAGATCTGGATTTATTTTCCTCTGCATGCCCCGGTCCCCAGCATGTAGTCGCTCCTCATCTAGAGCAGCTGCTTATTGACCTCATGATCCACACTCATCCTCATAAACAGAGTCAGATTTAGGGAAAATGGACTATTAGGAATATCCACAACCTCATGTCTGCCGATAAGGCGTGTCTGACCGAACGGGAAAACAGCGACTCTGCAGAAATAGTGATTTGAATGCAGAAAAGTCCTATTAAAAGCATGTGTTTCTGTAGTATCTTCCATCCGCTTTGTACTGCATCACTTATGAACCACTGTCTCTGAGAGCAGAATGCTGTGGTTGGTGTGTGAGAGCTGCCGTATTGAATGTGCATAAGGACTTTGTGTCTGGGTACAATGGCGTCCGATGGCCTCCCTATAAGATATCCATAGATCGTAATATTCCTGTCGTAAATATGTTACAGCTTAGTCATCGTGTGTCCAAAATCTAATTTAGCAGGCAGGCAAATTGAATTACTCTGGATTGTGTTGGAGAGGGACTAAGGGACTGAATGAGTCTGGTGTGACGATGGCTGGTGGGGGGATGAATAATTCAAATAAACACACTTGGTCCCAATCCTACATTTCATTACTTACTGCTCCCCTCGGTGCTGTCTCACTGATTGGAATTGCAATTTATGTAATGTTCATTCCTTCTCAGCTGTTCACTTACTAAACTAACATCTAACTCCTGTGCATGTATTCAAGCCTGGTGAAACTGTTGGGAATGTGAAGACGTGAAGTAAACTTGTGGACTTTGTTTAGATAAGTCTTTGCGTCCCAAAGTCACCTAACTCCCCAGCTCTATTACTACAGAACACTAAGGGCTAAATTCAGATGTGATATAAGTTGACGGTGAAACATGGACATGTATGTCCAAGTTACGTCACCTCAAGTCTGATCGGGGCCACAAACGAGCTAAACCTAATATATGTGAAGGTCACCTGACCTCCCCAAACTCCTCTGTCAGGTCGCTGTAAGCCTTGGCTAATGTGTTGTTCACTTGGCCCTGGTTCCTGCCTAGTGCACAGGCTAATTTATTTTGGATGGCTTTCGCCTGGAAGCTGAGGTAGACTAGTGATAAATATGAAGATGTCAAGTACCACTAATAGAATACAGTATAACCTTATCCAACGTCAATAAAGCCTTGCTGACCAACAGCGCAGATGAACAGGCATCCGGAAACTGTTTAACAAACCATGATGCCTCCTCTTCCCAATGTCATTGATTTAACATATGCAATGTGTCGTATAACATTACAAGTACATTAAGATCTGGGCTAATGTCTTTATTCATGACATTTAGGATTTAACAGTAGCATACGCTGGGAGGTAAAAATATTAGTAACTCTAAAAGCCAAATTCTCATCATGACCTTTTCATTGATACTTAAATGATATTTGTAGAGACATTATCTAGCAAGTCAAAGGCTGCGTTTGCTCACCTAAGGTGATGTCCATCTAGTTGTACTAGGCGTGAAACATGTTTTCAAACCAGACTTGTTCTCGGCTTTACTTCTGTTGCTGTTAAAAATACCATAATTAACAACAACAAAAACAACAGCAATATATCACCACACCTAAACCATTTTACCTTACATCAACCCTGTTAAATCATATGTCATGACATTTACAGCAGTAGCAAATGCCCCCACCTGCTTATATAAAATGAAAGGTTATATAATAGCAACATACCTCCCTCTCTTGAATGAACCGTAAAAGCATTATACCAATATGAAACCAACCAACCGATTATTGTCAGACTACGTGAATGACTGAGTTTGGATGTTTTTGTGTACTTTTTCCTGTGGAGTTTCAAATACAGCTCTCGCCTTTTTCTTAAGAGCCAAAATCACCAGATCGGCACACCATTTCTAGGCAATCCAGCATATAATAGGAAAATATCTTCAGAGAACCTCAGAGTGCAGACAAAATAAAATTAATGACTTTGTTTAAATTGTGATAGACCTGTCCGGTTTTATGATGGAGGAGCTGAAGTATAGTTTGTCATAGGGTGTGCGTGGTGTCCTCTAATAAAGAGGTAGATTGGTGTTGTCTCTGGTGATTTATCCTGGTCTTCTGTCCTCTGTCTGGACCAGAGAGAACTTAATTAAAATACAGAGACTCGTCTCCTTATTCCAGCCTGCACTGGCCTGAGCTAATCACAACCCCATCATTTTACGGCCTGTATTATTTCTCGATGGAAAAAGCCTATTTAAAAATATGGTTGTTTAGGGCTCTGCCATTGCTGCTTTAGTTTATTCATCGCCACCAGCCTATATGGGAGAGGTAAAAACACATGTAGTGTTGGCCTAGAGTTTGACATAGCGCAACTTCTTTCCATAGCGTGTAGTAATTAACAAGCTGTTTGCAAAATAGATGCCAGAATCTTTCTTGATTAACAGCTAATGATCTGGCTCCGTTACGGTAAGTGGAATTATTAACACAGACAAATTGCCCTTTTCTTCCCTTTGGCACATTGAGTCTATAGTACAACCCTTGGACACTACTGCTGGCCAGTTGTGATCATTTGTCTACCACAGCCCTCTTCATCATCAGGATCGGTCACGACTAAAGAAGCGTCAAACAAAATGAAAGAAACCCGAGATAGAGCGTGGTGTCTAATCTCACAACAAAATGTGTGATTTCTTAGAGGAGGTTTAATGTCTGTCTCTGGACCACAGGCTGTTCCTCAAACCTCTGTTTTAATTCCTCTGGCCCTTACTGCTGACTCATTGCATATTTGGAAGCAGTTTGTCACAAGAGACAGCACCATTCCCAACATCCAGGAGTGGCAACATCCAATTTTCTTTGTGAGGACAGTGAGAATACATCTTCCTGGGAGAGGCAGAGAGAGCAGACAGCAGCTTCCCGGACACATGGCGCACATTGGCCCTTCTCCTGCTGAATCCTAGGCTTGGTGTTGTACTGCTGTCTGAACTGTGCATCACTCTGGTAATAGAGATGGCAGGTCATTTATAGAAAGGCTCTCCATCTCTCACTCTCAGTAAGAGAGAACCATCAGACATCGCTGTCTGGCTTCATTAGGGCTGTACATCACCAGGCCTTGAGATGCATTGAAATGAACTAGCATGATTTAAAGAGAAAGAATTTAGCCTCTCGTGTCTGCTGAATGAACGCCATGGGCAAAGCCTGTGTTACCATCATCATTGACACTGCAGGAAACTGACCGTAAGGTATTTCTTTTTCATGGTGAATGTAATGACTACATATGGGCACTACAATGAAGGTTGTAGTCTGTGTACATCTTGAGCCCAAAACTATTTGTGAGACTTGAACCCAACCCAGATCTGTCAGGGTTGCAGCTATCTCTTTGTTATATACCCTGTGGATACAGCACAGCTGTTTGATTTCCTGTGACCTGACATGCCCTGAGAGTACAGGCTAAACTCTAACACTCACTGCCCCTCCGTGGAGGAAGTACAAATGACTAGCTCTGTGTCCACTGGAGTTCTACAAACGGCAACATCACTGGACATTTACGGTACAAAAAATGCTGATGTTGGATGTGATTTTTGCCACATACTGCAGTAATACAATGACCCAGTGAAGAAGAGAGGCTTGTGAAATGGCAGGGGTCGTAGTAGAGCTTAACCATCGACTATATCTATTATCATCTGGCTTTTGGCCCCAGAAATAATATTTACAATTTTAATCAGGGGAAACCCCATCAGGGTCAAAATCAGAAATGTTCACACATACAAAAAGCACAGTTTTTGGTTGTATATCAGTTGATTTTTTTCTCCATACTTTCATATTGCCTACTCTCTGGTAAATGTGATTTTTTTCATCAGTACACAATACTTTTTTCCCAGAACTTTTTTTTGACAAACTCTTACTTGAGCATTTTTTTTGCAGTCATGCCTCTGTAGCGCAGCTTGTGAAGTGTTCTGCAGGGGGTAGTTGCTGAGACATCCACATCTACCTCCTGGAGAGAGCAAAGTCAAGCCAAACCATCCTATGGGTCAAAAATAATTGATGTTAAAATATTCTTTTGATTTTTTACAATATGTGCACTTGATTTATAGAACCTTATCTTATATACCAATGTGTTATAATATATACTGTGTACAGAAAATGTTAACTTTCTTGAACAGTATAATAATTGAACATGAACATGAAAAACTTGTACGATCCTCTCACACTCCCAGAGGGGAACAAAGTGATAGATAGTGTGGAAAAGTATGGTACCAGACCTTCTGGATACATTTTAAGAAAAGAATGACATAGAATCACCAAGATACTAATTGAGACTGCTGAGACAAAGAAGAGAAGGAGAACAGATGTGCATAATATGTCATGTAAATGGGCTTGTTATTTCTTACACTATACACTTTCATGATGTCCTTAGGGCCCAGTGGTCCTTTTCCCCTCTATTACGATGTCCTTTAACCCTAGCTAAACAGGCTCCTACTAAAACGCAGTGGCCGTTTTAAGGTGGCAATAAAAATTTGTCACAGCTTTATCATTTTCATTTGCTATTACAAATCAGAGTTGTTATTCATTCTGAGCAAATCAATAATTGTATATGATCAACTAGTAAAAATCCATATTTGAAATTCAAAACAATGTGCGTCACAATGCCTAACAACTACAAAGAGTGGCCAATTGTCTCTCTCTGAATGCGCTGAATAGGATTTGTTGTAGCCCTTTTGTATCAGTAGTTCACTGACCTCGAACACTTTTTCATCCCACTCGAAACTACAAGATTTGGATAATATTTAGCTGATGAATGGTTAGGAAGAAAATATCTACATTCAAATTATTCACAGTCATTCCTGGCAACCAGGTAGAATTCAGTCTATGAGAAGGTTATTGCAATGATTTGGCACTGAGAAGATCATCCATGTAGAATTAAAAAAGATGAATACATTTTTAAAGGTGCTGATATTCCACTACAAGCAGAGCACCTCCAATACAATTAGAATGAGAACCCACTGATCATTCCAACAGTTACATTGTCTGCCTAAGTGCTTCCCCAAACAGCCCCCAAGAAGGCCTTCTATCTACAGAAGTCCATAACCAAAGACCAAATGTCACCTTGAACTCCAGTGGCACTACATCTGGTACCCCAGGCCCCTCTTCAGGGCAGCAAAGTTCTCTTAAATGCATGCTGAATTTATTATTGTTGAATGTGCAGATAGGTGTGTGTGAGCCCACTAGCTTTGGTCAACTAGCTTGTATTGATATATTGCAGAAAACAACAGAGATCGGTAATCTCTATTTTGAATCAGTGTCCCTCCAGATCAGATAGTAAATAGAGAAATCCGGGATACCACATGCGTAATGTATTTTTCATGAAGCCCCCATCGGTGTAATGGGTAAATGGACCGTGGCTGTAATTGGATAAGGGTTATCCATGATCAGCATTGTTCAGTGGACTCAATCTGCTGCTCCTGATGCTCATGATGCTCTGTTTCTAACCAAGTAAACTGCTGCCTAATCAGATTCCCGCCAAAGTCCATTTACTCTCTGGCCAGGGAGTGGCAGTAGCAGAGATGGTGGGGCCCAGCCGGGGATGGGCTGCCGCTGGTAGGAGTGCACGTAGAGGAGTGTGGACCGTGTTGCCAGTCTATCAGTTATAATGCTAATGCCGGTTTACAGAGCCAGAAAGACGGACTGACAGCCTGACAACAGGGGAAGGAGGCCCAGCCTAAATCAATTTGCAAGAGGACAAATACAATCTAAATCATAGCATGAATGCACCAGCCAGGCCACAGGCAGGAACCCTGTAAGGAGCACAGAGAGCCTACTCAGGCCTGGCCAGAGAGTTATGACTTGGGTTCTGAAATGGCACTTATCCAACAACTAACAGGAGACCAGGAGTTGCAGTGTCAAGATAAAGCAAGACGGGATTCAGACGTGAGATCAAAACCTGTGTCATATTCCTTTAACTCAGGAGTGGTTTCACCCTAGCCACTCTAACATATAATCCTTATTAATGGATTGCAGCAGAGATAGCTGTCCTTCTGGCAAGTTCTCCCATCTTTGAAGAGAAACTCTGAAGCTTTGTCACCTCCCTGGCCAAATCCCTGGTTTATTAGCTGGGGCGGACATCCAGCGCTAGGTAGAGATTTAGTGGTTCTAAACTAATTCAGTTTCCTAATTTTGGAGCTTATTATGTTCCTGGGATCTTTGAATTCTATAGAATTTGTTTTAATATTCTTATCCGGATCTATGCATTAAAACAACTCTATTTCGGAGGTCAATGGAGTTTCTTTGGACTTCATGGTCTGTTTTTTGCTCTGTTGTGCACAGTGAAGTATGAGAGGTGTGTGTCTTTTTAAATCATGTCCAATCAATTGAATTTGCCACAGCTGGACCCCAGTCTGGTTTTAATGACATCTCAAGGATGACAAAAGAACACAGGATTAACCTGAGCTCAATTTTGAATCACATGGAAAGGGTCTGAATATTTATGTACATAAAATATTCCAGATCAATTGGCAAACATTTCAAAAAGCAAATCTTCACTTTTTCATTATTTATCCACTCCATATCAATGCCCCTGATTTTGGAAGATAAAGAGCAAGTGTCTATAAACATTTGACCATGTACAACCCTGTTACCAAAAAAATGTCCAAATATCCCTATTTTAATGGAAAAAATATTAAGACAACATATCTAATGTTGAAACTGAGGAGTTATTGTTTTTGGAAAAATACCCATTTTGTATTTGATTCCAACAACACGTTTCAAAATAAGAAACCAGACAAGCCTTGTTCAGCAGGCAAGCAAAAAGAAGTAATGATCATTGTTATCCTCCCTGGATTCTCCCACGTAAAATAAGCTGTCTTTAACCATTACTCCACAAAGCCATACAGCTATTTAGAGTTATTATAGCATTTCGAAATGACATTAGTAACATCATGCAGAGTTTCAATATGTCGCTAGACACCAGTGCTTGATATCACATCGTTAATCTCCCTCGACTTCCTTCAGCTGTACTAGGCTCTGCTGCTGTCGCTGATCCAGCGTCTTCACGTTCATATATTTTTATTGTTAGTAACTTAAATATATATTTTTTACGGTGTGTATTGCATACTGTATGAAGGGACCTGTATGTATGCATACAGTATATTGTTCATTGTTAATAGGAAGAAATGGATGTAGGAACTAGATTGGCACGTGTTGCATTGGTATGAGGGACATTATGTCTGAGGGTGTTTGTGGTGGTGAGGGGTGCCCTTACGATAATGTCGGGGACAGACGGCGACCATGCTGGAAAGCAATACGTGCCAGATAACATTTTCCACCTATGGTTCAGATCTCCCCAGTGTGTGTCAGGAGGAGAGGCCACCCCTGTGGGCCCTGTGGTTCCTGGATCCAGCAGAGCCTGTGAGAAGAGGCTGTGGGCCCTGGGAGTCCCGGGGGCATCACGCCACCATCTGGAGTACAGAGAGCTGTGTGACACATCCAATTTACCTCTAACTGGGTAGCAGTATGAGACCTCTCTACCACCACACATAGCACACACAGGGCCAAGGACTTTGGAGAGCAGACGCTGTCAAAAATGACAAGATGGAATGGTCAGCTTGGCCCCGGAAAATCCCTAAAGTGGAACAGTGAAGATTTAGTGAAGTCATTCTGACAAAATCAGGCCACTGGTAAGAAATATGGAGGATATTTGTTAGCATTACTGAAGAAGATTTGTGGTTGTAGCCTTTCGCTCCCCTCTCATCATTAAGATACCATGCAGCCGTGTGCAGTGGCGAGTTAAGCAATACATTCTGTTGTTATTGTTTGATTCTTTTGTTTCTTTAACATTTTAGACCCTCATACAGGCTTCTAGCAAGAAGTAGGTTCAAATGCCTAGCTCAATGACAAATTGTTAACCTTGTCGGCTTTGGCATTCAAACAAGAAACCTGTTGGTTATTGACCCAATAACTAACCTTTTTTCTGCCTCACTTGTCTAGTACTTCTGTTTGGTTTGATTTACTGACTAAAATTGCAGTTCAAAATAATACTCAAACTATGAATTTTTACCTCAATCACATATGTAGGTATTTACCCTAAGGTTGATTGTCTCTCATCATGTTTTTCAGTGGAGACGTTATGGTAAAGCTGTGGAGTTTCAGGTTGTATACCACAGGTAGGAAATAAATCAGGCCAGTAGTATGAATTTGGGAAAACCATTCCCATCTTTATCTTGGAACGACAGTCCTTTGTTTTATAATCATTTGTTTTATAATCCCAGAAAATGGGGATATTCTGGTATAGGTGACGCAATTATGGAAACCGGAAAACTGTTTTAACAGCATTAAGTATGCTTTGAAAAAGGATGTGGGAGGTACAGTATTTTGTAATACCAGCACCTCAGTACACCATATCAAACAACTCCCAGGAAAGACGATGGCCAGTGTTATCCCTTTATACTATACATTGACTTACATGATTAGGTCAGCATTTTTATCAAAGTGTGCATTTTTATTTCCTGCTTATCCTAATTCAATTATATAATTGATAACCTTTCACTCATTTTTAAATCTGTTTAGGAAAAATACAAATAGTATATATGACCATTTTAGAAGTAGCAATTCTGTTGACAACTGTTTCTTAAATGTTTGGTAGCAAAACATAAAAAAACATTATCAAGCCATCGAATACTTGGTAGCCTTTATGTTTTTAATGGGTAGCAGGATAGCACAGCCTGGCCAGAAGGGACTAAATCTTCCAGACCGTTCCTTGTTTTTAATGGGTAGCAGGATAGCACAGCCTGGCCAGAAGGGACTAAATCTTCCAGACCGTTCCTTGTTTTTAATGGGTAGCAGGATAGCACAGCCTGGCCAGAAGGGACTAAATCTTCCAGAC
>JACXGJ010013180.1:0-16721 GCA_016801105.1 Esox niger | reverse complement strand
CCCTTCCTCTCTCCCCCCTTCCTCTCTCCTCCCTTCCTCCCTTCCTCTCTCCCCCCTTCCTCTCTCCCCCCTTCCTCTCTCCTCCCTTCCTCCCTTCCTCTCTCCCCCCTTCCTCTCTCCTCCCTTCCTCCCTTCCTCTCTCCTCCCCTTCCTCTCTCCTCCCCTAACCCTCTCTTCAGTTTTACAATTCATTAGATGTTTTACTAGTACATTTTTATACTAGTACTTTTTTTTACTGGTAACTATTGGGATGAAATACCAACCTGTTTCCTAAAGGTTATTATTAAATTATTGTGCTGTTGTTGCACTATTTGGGGGCAACCTCGTTCAGAGTGGGGAACCCCTTCCCTAACCCTTCCCACCTTCCCTAACCCTTCCCACCTTCCCTAACCCTTCCCACCTTCCCTAACCCTAACCCTTCCCACCTTCCCTAACCCTAACCCTTCCCACCTTCCCTAACCCTTCCCACCTTCCCTAACCCTAACCCTTCCCACCTTCCCTAACCCTTACCCTTCCCACCTTCCCTAACCCTTACCCTTCCCACCTTCCCTAACCCTTCCCACCTTCCCTAACCCTTCCCACCTTCCCTAACCCTAACCTTTCCCACCTTCCCTAACCCACTTCTGAAAGACTTGTCCTCTCTCAGATGTTCTTTTTATACCCAATCATGTTACTGACCTGTTGCCAGTTGACCTAATTAGTTGTGAGATGTTCCACTAGGTTTTTGTTTTTAGCATTACACAACTTTTAGGCCTAACACAACTCTTTTGTTGGATCTGTCCCAGCTTTTTTTTAAACATGTAGCGGCATCAAATTCAGAGTAACATTTCTCACTACTATTTTCTATAAAATGTAGGGTTTAAATTATTGGCACAACATTGCATTCTGTTTTCATTTACATTTTACACAGGGTCCCAAAATTTTTGGAAGCAGAGCTTTATATTCCTAACCCAATAAGTAGAAGAAACAATGATAACGTATTTATAATATCTACAACATATGCAAATTAGCTACTAAATATTAAGTAGGCTTCCCACGCACCAGACTGACTCCAGAACCTAAAACCACGCCATAGAAACATGTATTAGTGTTGTTTGATTTATAAGTTGATCAAGACGTGGTGTTCCATTGTTTCTCCAGTTTGGTCCGTTGTAGTTTTCATTCATTTGCTTCTGCCTCAGAGCCGTCTTTAAGCAGTTAACAAGATCTTTCCTCCTATTTCGCCTGGTGCCTTTTCTCCAACTCCCGGTTCAACTGTGTGCGGTTGCGGAGAGGGCAGCGCTACTCAGAGACAAAAAGGGACATTGATTGTATGCACACTTTCATAATGATCCACACCTTCTTTATCAGACACTAGTGCTGAGCGGTATACCGAAATTATATTTCGGTTTCAATGTAAAAAAAAACTACCTATTTCATTAGAATCATTTCATACCTTTTATTTTAGTTTTTCAAGTGCATTCGGTTTTGACTCATACTATTTTGTGCGTTGCTTTTCTACAAAAGTTATTCTTACCTCCCCAGATAGAAGGGACATTTTGTTTCTTAAAACGCAGATTCACAATACTCAAACTACAATGTTGTGATTTAGACAACAATAACCGCATGGGATTCCGCGAAGCGAGGGAGACCGTTGAGACCATTGACGACGGAAGAAACAGGTAATTGGTTAGATAACCTGAAAAACCAAACGGCAAAGGTATCTAAAAGAGAGTTATGGTTGACAATATGTATATATACTGTTCAGAGATATCTGATGTTATAGTTAGGAACCAAACGTTAGCCAGCTAAGTAGAGCTTGCTGAAAACTCAACAAAAAAAAATCAAAAACCATCTAAACTAGTTGTAGTTATGAGCTAATTTAGCTTTCTCAACCCCGAGCTGGTCTGCCAGAACACTTTAGCCCAAATCAGACAGAAAAAGCGCTGTTCTCAGAAAAAGATGGGGAGGCATGAAATAGTACATGACGGGCCGCGTACGCTAAGACCGCTTCAAATCAGAAACCAAGTGTATTTTCACGCGTCTACGCGCGCATCTCTTGCTCAAATGGGCTAATCTATAACACAGAAAATATTCAGTGTGCCTTGCCAAGTAAGGACATTGCTTGGCGTGCATTTTCTTTAAGTCTCCATAGGTAGTGTTACAGGTGCCATGTTTTCCTTTCTGCCTTCCTTGTATCCTGTATGTGGTTCAGAGTGGTTTTCTGTTTGTGTGAGAGTTGTCTGGTATTTCCAGGTGTGCAGAGTTCCTGCTAACGTGAGGGGGCATATTTTGTCTGGCGTTCTGGCAGCTGGTGTTAATTGAGAGCCTAATTGACTCAAGTATATAAAATGTTTGCCTTGTGAGCTCAGGAGGGCTGGTTGTGGGTTGCTATATTCTCTTATGACCTGTTTTGCGTTTGCAATGCAGCTGGTCCTGCTTGTGTATACCACCCTACTTGGGTCCTGGAGAAGTGGAAGACAGTTCTGCCCATAGGTATACATTTGCATGTATTGTTTACAATGTATATGTTAGTTTTCATTACTTGGACCAGTTCCCAAAATTCCCTTCTCATACCTTCCCTATTTTGTCTTGGTTTGATATGTGTTATTTTGGTTTTGTAACTAATTGCCCTGGGGAGGGAGTAACCTTAAATTCTGATTGTCGTGTCTTGTTATTGCATTAGTTGCACCTCGGCACGGTCCATATATGTTCTTCATCATGTGTAAAACTACATGCCCTAAAAAGGAACTGGAATGCCTAAAATGTGAAGGCCCCAGTCCACCACTGCTTACCCATTATAAACTTTTCCTAGCAAGGTGTCTATATAGCTAAATAAACAACGAAGTGCGTTTGCAGTAGTGGTGCTTTATGTGAATTGACCACTTTAAAATGACATGCGTTGACATTCGTCAGTCGTGTGATTTGGGCATTTCTTTATCTAGTTATGTTTACATAGGTAGTTTGCTTGCTACCCAGTAGGCTGCCCAGTAGGCTGCCCAGTAGGCTGCCCAGTAGGCTGCCCAGTAGGCTGCCCAGTAGGCTAGCTAACTAGCTATGTAAACATAGCCAAAGATTTTGAACTGTCCCCTGTTCAAAAGTCTGGATGCCTTTTAGTTATTAAATCTGGATTGCCCCATTTAGCATCAATGACAGTGTGCAGTCTTTTGTAGTAGTTGTCTATGAGGCCCTGAATTCTTGCAGGTGTTCTAGCTGCCCATTCATCTTGATAAAATGCCTCCAGCTCAAGCAAAGTCTTACATTGTCTTGCATGTACCACATGTTTGAGGTCTCCCCAGAGTGGCTTGATGATATTAAGGTCAGGAGACGGTGATGGCCACTCCAGAACCTTCACCTTTTTCTGCTGTAACCACTGGAAGGTCAACTTGCTTAGGGTCATTGTCATGCTGGAAATTCCACGAGTGTCCCATGCGCAGCTTTCATGCAGAAGGCAAATTTTCTGCCAGGGTTTTCTGATGGCTGCATTCATCTTGGCATCAATTTCCACAAGATTCCCCTTGCCTTTAGAGCTCAACCCCCCACAACTTCTGTGATCCACCACCATGCTTCACAGTGGGGACGGTATTCTGTTCACTATAGGCCTTGCAGACCCCTCTCCAAACATAGTGCTTATGGTTGTGACCATGAAGCTCTATTTTTGTCTTGTCACTCCAAATTTCAGTGTACCAGAAGCTGTGAAGCGCATCAAGGTGTTGTCGGGCATATTGTAACCTGGGTTTTTTTGTGGCATTGGCGCCGTATAGTCTTCTTTCTCACAACTTGACCATGCAGCTAATTTTCTTTCAGGAATTGTCATATTATGTTCCTTGAAACAACCACACTGTCTTTTTCCTGAGCAGCCCATATTTCTGCTGCGGTTACCTGTGTTTTTCTATGTGATTTTCTTTGACCTGTTTTGGCTGAAATCTTTCTTGGTCTACCTTACCTTGGCTTGGTAACAAGAGCTCCCCATATTTTCCATTTCTTAATTAGTGATTGAACTTCACTGACTGGCATTTGCAAGGCTTTGGATATCTTTTCATAATTTTCCATCTTTGTAAAGATCCATTACCTTGTTATGCAGGTCTTTTGACAGTTCTATTCAGTTCCCCATGGCTCAGTATCTAGCCTGCTCAATGCATCCACATGAGAGTAAACAACCTCACAGATTATTTATACACAGACATTAATTGCAATTAAAAGTCACAGGTGTGCGATTGTATTGATTATATTGTTACATGTATATGGTCATGACAGATTTTATGATAGATGTATATAGTCATTAAATTGTTTAGATCGTTAGGTATATGTATATATGTCATGATAGATTAAGTTTAAATGGTTAGATGAATATAGTCATTATATGGATTATATGGTTAAATGAGTATAGTCATTATATGGTTAAATGAGTATAGTCATTATATGGATTATATGGTTAGATGAGTATAGTCATTATATGGATTATATGGTTAGATTAGTATAGTCATTATATGGTTAGATTAGTATAGTCATTACATGGATTATATGGTTAGATGAATATAGTCATTATATGGTTAGATTAGTATAGTCATTATATGGATTAAATGGTTAGATGAATAAGGTCATTATATGCATTATATGGTTAGATGTATAGATTATAATTGTATGTTTAGGTGTATATAGTAATTACATAAATGTGATGTATATGGTTAGGATATAGATTTTATGGCTGGATTGTACATACATACATAATACAGGATATTAGATTTATCTAGCTGTATGGTGACAATGCCATGTGCTGGGAAGTGTGACTGCCAGTTTCATGACCCCAAGATGCTGTTCTGTGTTCTGCCCCCCCTTGTCCCCTTCATCTACACCCCCACCATCACCCCCCCCCCAAGCCAGGCCAGGTCACCAATCACTCCATGGGAATATGAGTTGGCCTGCCGTCGGGGCTTGTCCTTGAGTTTATAGCTGGGAGTTGTCAAACTGCTGCTACTAGCCTCCAAAATCAATTCCAATCAGCATGGACCGCAATATTATCAAATGTCAGGCGTAGCAGTCCTGCGCTCAGAGAAATTATCCTTGACAGCTTCTTGGTGACTTAATTAAGTGCTGAAAAAAGAGAAAGAATAAAAGGGGGAAAAAATCAAAATGTCTCAATCGTCTGGTCTTTCTGTCTGCTTGACTGGTTGTATTGACATCTCTTAGAGGGATGGTCTCTGTGGGGTTTGGGGGCCAGGAGAGGGGGAGCAGGGGGGAGAGGATGGGGGACGACCCAGTTTATTGATGGGATCTATGGCTGCCTAGCTCTCTTGATATTGAAATGATTCCTGGGAAAATAAATCACATTTCGATTTGTTTGTAATTGAGCAGAATCCATGGGGTGGTCTACAGCCTCCAAGGGGTGTCCCTGTGGAGAGTTGTTGGTTCCCTGGGGTTGATTCAGAAGAATGGACTTCTGATTGTCCATATAACTAAACATGAAGGGAAAAGGCTTCCATGCAGATTTTAGCTCTTAATTGTCTCTACTTCTAGGAAACACGTGACAATATTTCCATTTCCAATGATGATGCTTTTCTTCCCCCTATTAGTGTATACAGATCAAAGGGTGTCATAACCAGCTACGATTAACACTTGTCTGTTTGTCTTTCTCTGTGTGTTTTCCAGGTATTCAGCTGTCCCTCTCATTGTTCCAGGTATTTTGTGTAAATCGCCAGGCTCTTATTACATTTTATTAATCAGAGGAATTGAAACCTCTTAGCTTCATTACCATTCGGAGATACAGGTTGTCGATAGGGAGTGACCCATTTGGAGTGAGACAAGAAATATAGATTATTCAAAACACTGACATTGATCAGCATAAATTTACAATAAAGCTGATGCCTGTAAATACAGCATGTTCATGGATTTATACTTCTGTAAACTACATGCAGCATTCACTTACATTTTAAACAAATCCGTTAAATTGCTGTGATATATTTTTCCATTCAATGTGCATTTTGTTTCTGAAAATAGGTGGAATCAAATAATGACCTCTTATAAAATCTACAGATTTGAATTTGGGAAGCGAACATAGCACATGGCATCAAGCAAACACAACATTCTGCCGCTCTTTTAGACTAATGACAAGTAAGTGATGGTACACAAGTACAATTCTGGTTATTTTCTGTGTAGGACATAAGCCTGATTTTAATATTTTTATAGATATTATTTTAGAACAGAACAAACACACGAAGGCTGTACTGAACACAAATAGTTGATCTGCTGCCAAGTCTTTTTCCAGGAATAAGCACTGACCCCAACTGCTCTTTTAATTGTCTTGTCTATTCACTTCTCTCCATAGACAAATAGACAGGCAAATAATACATGACTAATAAACATATTAGAATGCTGAGGAAATATACTGCTCAAAAAACTTTAGGGAACATGTAATCATGACAGTCCAACACCAAGTCATTTAAAATGCAGGGAATCAATCTGTTCAGTTAGGAAGCATAAGCATTGTGAATAAATGACACCTGTTTTAGTAAAAATAAAAGTGACATCAGGTGCACTGGAGAGCATGGGTGGTACCTGCAGCCCATTCAGGTTGCACAAGCAGTCCAGCTCCTCCAGGATGGCACATCCGTACGTGCCGTCACAAGAAGGTATGCTGTGTCTCCCAGTACTGTCTCAAGATCATGAAGGAGATACCAGAAGATAAGCTGTAACATCAGTAGAGCTGGACAGGGCCGTAGAAGGGCATCAACACAGCAGCAGGACTGGTATCTGCTCTTTTGTTTGATGAGTAACAAGAAGAGCACTGCCAGAGCCCAGCAAAATGCGTCAAACAGACTCCTCACAAATGTCCATGTGCTTGCCAATGGTACCCTGACTGGTATTGGGTACCAGGATGAAATCCTCAGGCCCATCGTCAGTTATTGGGTGCGCTGGTGCCATGGGCCCTGGGTTCCTCCTGGTGCAGAACAATACTCGGCCTCATGTCCAAAGTGTGTAGGCACTTCCTGGATGACGAAGGCGTTGATGGACCCTCTCATTCCCCAGACGTGAACTTCTGATACATGCCAACATCCAATCAAAATGGAAAGGAGGCGGTTTTCATGAACACTTCAAATTACATCAAGATGTGTGCAATTCTGCTAATGTCTAAGAAAGAGTAAGTGTACCAGTTTGTTATAATAAAGTTGGTATAATGAAGTACATATTAAACTTGATTATGCTAACATTCAGTGATACATTTTTGGTTATTTTTTTTTTGGATTATTTTTGGAGATAACATTTACTTGCTTTTTTTATTCGACTTGTTCGTAAGCACATCCTCTCCATTTCGATTGGGTGTTCACCTGAACCAATCAATTTCTGGTATGTGCTAGTAGCACTGGTGATTAAATTAATTAGATAACATTCCCTTGTCTATATCCACATCGTTTTTTTCATTGAAACACTCTAGGTGAATGAGATTAGTTTTTCAGTTGATTGTCAACAACGTGTATGTCAACTTTTGAAATTCTGTTCCTAATGATATGTGGGATCTTGTGCCCTGTAAAGTTTCAGTCTATACACTTCATGCTAATTCTTTTAAAAGTAGTTTATTTGGGGAAAAGGTCGAGGACAGCTAGTGTACTCGCTAATGGCGGTGCGTCGCGGTAAAACGTTTCCAGAAAATAACAAAAAATAACGAAATATGTTGAATGTGAATGTATCTCAAATCTAAGTAGCTATAAATTGTTCAACCCCTTCCCCATCTAAAATGATAATTTATTGGCTAATTGCAGCCGGTGCTTAAAACGGTCTGATCCACTTGTCTGATCCACTTGTCTGATCCACTACCCCGGTCAATACATAATTGCATTTGTAAATATGTGCTTCAGCTTTTTTTAATTAATTTGCTTCTATATCTACAAAATGTCTTGAAACAGAGTTGAATTACATTGGACCTGTACTGGTTGAGGAGGCTGAGGCCGGATAAATGATTACAAACCACATTATTATGAATGGTATAGATCAGGGCTCTCCAGCCCTCCTCCTGGTGATCTACTGTCCTGCAAGTGTTCACTTCAACCCCATTTGTGACTAACTTTATTTAGCCTTTCATCCAGCTAATCATTAAAATCAGATGTGCTAAATTAGAGTTGGAGAGAATTTACAGAACAGTAGATCTCCAAGAATACGGTTGAGCAATCCTGACTAAAGGATCTGTTTTTCGTCCTAATCATTTGACACTTTGTAATGCACATAACCCAACGCCGGCTCTATGTCAAATGGCTCTTCTGAGGAGGGAAATGAAACCTCACAGCTGGCATTAAGGAATCAATAATGGCTTGTGAGGTAACTGCTGTTTGACAATTCATGAAACTGAGCTGACATGCAGATATGACTGGACTCGTGGAATCTGGAACCCTGGCGGTATGATTGGAATCATGGAATCTGGAGCCCCGGCCGTATGACTGGAATCTGGAGCCCCGGCGGTATGACTGGACTCGTGGAATATGGAGCCCCGGCGGTATGACTGGCAACTCAACAGGTACACTCAGATGCAATAATATCTATTGTTTCATTTCCCCAGTTAGAATTTAAGATATTCACTTGTGGTTCTGTAATAGTAAAATCTTCCAAAAGTTACATTTACTAGGTTGAAACAGCATATGTTTCAATCAATGTGTTAAATATTTACTGATCTCCTGGACAGGCTTCTCTCAATGAACATAGTAAAACCTGACAAATCAATTTCTACCAAGTTTTTTTTGCTAGTCCCAACTAGTAAATAAGGTATTTCTGGTAAGTTAGGTTCAGGGTAAACTTTGGGTTAATGCTAGATTTGGGCTTATTTAGGATTAGGTATTAGGGTTAGGTTTGGTGTTAAGCATTAGATTAAGGCATAAAGGTTAATTTATTGCAGTTACGGTTAGAGATGTTTTTTTCTCTGTTCCCCACTTTGATCCAGAAACAAATGTAGGGATGGTTGTCTTTCCCACCCAGAGGTCTTGTGTGTAAATAAACAGGGTTGACCCTGGAGGCCAGTCACAACACCCATCCATCTTTCCCTGCTCCAGGTGGTCGACTCCTGGGACAGCCCGCTCCGTTCACCCTCTCTCTTCCACCCCAGACCCCCCCTCCGAAGGACAGAGTGAGAAGACAGCATGAGGAAGTGATGGAGACAGAAATATAAACTGCTGCCATGGGTGAAGTCCAGCTCTGTCCAGACACATTGCACATCTCATTTTAAAGGAATGTTCTGTAAGAGGCCTACATTATTTTAACTCTCTTTCTTTGTGTCTGCACCATTTATTTCTCAACTCCCAACCTCTGAAGCAAACTGACTGGATTTTGTGTTATGCCAATACATTAATGACTTATTCACAAAATTACTTCTTCACATAATATTATTTCTTCACCTTAGCAACGTCAGAAATAATACTTTCATCTATACAGATTATGTCCATAAGAAGGGCCAGTCAATGAGGATCTCATCCAAAGGATATCCTGTATGGTAAGTCAGGCACCTGTGAACGCAATAGTTTTTGTATAGATAATCGAATCCATTGGAATCTGTTAGCTGGTTCATTAAATGGTCTAGGGCTGAGGTTAGCTGGTTAATTAAATGGTCTAGGGCTGAGGTTAGCTGGTTAAATAAATGGTCTAGGGACCATTCAGCATTCAGGTAAAGCTCTATACTTTGTTTGCCCACTTTCCTAGAAATACCTGAAAAAACGAATAATTACAAACTATATAATAAAAATATAATGAATTAAGAATTCTTAGAAATGTAAAGGGACATGCCTAATTTGCTCCCACATAGTGAAAGTTACCTGAATTATAGCAACAGCTCATTCAAATAGACTCTTCCTTCCACTTGTTGAGTTTTACTAAAGCCTTTTATTAAAAGTTGGTTTGGCACAATAATTCCTTACATTATTCTTATGTTCTTTGTAAAACTGTGTACGATTTTCCATTTCACAACAGAAGGGCATCGTCGTTGACCGATAGGACAGTGGTTCTTAACCTGGGTTCCATCTAACCCCAGGGGTTCAGTGAATCAGTCTCAGGGGTTCGGCCGAGGACATAAAAATGAAAAAAAGGAACAGACTTTGTGAAAATGACATGAGTGGCACTTGCCAGGGTGAAGCTGTGCATTTCTGAACTGGTCTCTGAAAGGCAACAGCAGAAGTCACACTGATTTGCAGTAAATATTCATTATCTAGTTTTTGTGTGAAAATCATGTATTGATGGTTTTGTTCTTTGAACACAGTGATGTTGATGCACGGTTCATTTTGTGGACCAGCAAAATATATACCTCTGTTTTGAATTTGAAAAAATCATATTTTATTTTTCCAATTAAGAAGGGTTATGGAACTGGTGGGGTTCAGTACCTCCAACAATGTTAAGAACCACTGCTATAGGTATATTGCAATAACAGCTTTTGTATGCTGTTATTGCCGATACCTTTTTCTGGGATTTTTGGCCACTGGTGGTGAGTGTTGTATATCATGTACTGAATTATCCTCCTAGCCAGTTCTGAAAACATCAACAGTCAATCATGAGAATATCTCTGGTGTGTACTGCTGGGTAATGAAGTGTTAGTCAATCTGGTTTTAGGTGAGGCGTTAACAGATTATAATCTGCCTGGATGCTGTACAGGGCCTGGTCTTCTGTTCTGGCATTAATCTGCCTTATCAGAGTCAGTGGTACTGTTCACACAGACACACACATGCTGAGTTTCATGACAATCCCGTTGTGTCTATAAGTATATGAGATTTTAACATGGCACGCTGAGGAACTGAGTAACTTGACCTGTTCTACAATATATGGGATTTCAACATAAACGGAATTCTATTTGGACATAAACGGAGCTACTCGTCCCTGAATGCCCGAAGCTAAGTACTATTAATATGCCTTATCATTGACATTGTAATTTCAACATGGAGGGGAACAGTCCTCTTCCGGTTAAGATAGCAGAGTTAGAGGCTCGGCTTCAGACGCAAATGTCAGGCAAGCCAACAGAGGTGTCCGCCAGGGGTGTCCGCCAGGGGTGTCCGCCAGGGGTTTCCGCCAGGTTTTCCCCACTGGAGTTGGAGTCAAGGCCCCTGCCGTCTTCGGAGGGAAATGATCGACTCCATTACCTGCAGTATTAGACTAAAGAATCTGCCAGCGATCGTACACTGTTTACCGGGGAGCAGAGCCTTGGTGCTAGCGAAGTCTAAAGCTGGCAAGTATAGAGTACAGAGATATTGTTATTCACATTGGCACCAAAGACGTTAGGATGAAACAGTCAGAGGTTACGAAGCAGAACATAGAATCAGCGTGTAAACTAGCTAGAAAGATGTGTCGGCATTGAGTAATTGTCTCTGGCCCCCTCCCAGCTAGGGGTAGTGACGAGCTCTACAGCAGACTTGTCCAACTCAATCGTTGCCTGAAAACTGAGCTCTGCCCGTCGCAGGAGGTAGAGTTTGTAGATAACAGGCTCTGTTTTTGGGACTCGACCCAGAAATGGGGTCAGGCCTGATCTGCTGAAGAGCGACAGACTTCATCCTAGCTGTAGTGGTGCTCTTTTTTTATTCAGGAACATTGACAGGAGTCTTGTCGTGGTAATCACCAATGGGAAAGGCACAGCGACTGTAGATTATTTTCACAAGTAAAGCTTTATTCAAGATTGATTAACCTGGAGCAGTTAACAGCTGGCAGTTTGCCAGCCTGCTAGCATAGTGGAGTCTGTCGATAGCTAGAGTAGTTAGTACAGTTTTGCCTATTGTGTCTGTGACTTGTTCCTGTCACGCCTCCGCAATCACGCAGAGGCGGGTCCTCACGTCCCTGAGCCGTTCACACATCTGCTCGTCATCAACTCCCACACCTGTTCCCAATCCACGATCACGCACCTGTTCCCAATCCACGATCCCGCACCTGTTCCCAATCCACGATCACGCACCTGTTCCCAATCCACGATCACGCACCTGTTCCCAATCCACGATCACGCACCTGTTCCCAATCCACGATCACGCACCTGTTCCCAATCCACGATCACGCACCTGTTCCCAATCCACGATCACGCACCTGCTCCCACTCACCTCGTTACCTGCAGTATATCCACAGATCCCTGTCATTCCTTCCCCGCCGGATTATGGTCGTTAATCACATGCGCTTTTCAGTAACCTTCAAGTCTACGTTCTGTTTGGATTTACTTTGTACAGACTCGTTGCCCGTCCCCGACTACTCTGCCTGCTCCCTGTCTACTCTGCCTGCTCCCTACCTGTACTTCTGCTGCCAGCCCATGTGTCGACCTTCTGCCCGTCCCCGACTACTCTGCCTGCTCCCTGTCTACTCTGCCTGCTCCCTACCTGTACTTCAGCTGCCAGCCCGTGTGTCGACCTTCTGCCCGTCCCCGACTACTCTGCCTGCTCCCCGACTACTCTGCCTGCTCCCTACCTGTACTTCAGCTGCCAGCCCATGTGTCGACCTTCTGCCCGTCCCCGACTACTCTGCCTGCTCCCTGTCTACTCTGCCTGCTCCCTGCCTGTACTTCTGCTGCCAGCCCATGTGTCGACCTTCTGCCCGTCCCTGACTACTCTGCCTGCCACCGGTCAGTGTCTCTGCTGCCTATCTGAGTTTTGATTCCCTGCCTGACTCCGATCTCTCTACCAGCCACTCCCCCTCTGCCCTTCCGATCCGTACTTGGGTCCCCACTCACGTCCCTGACAGTTCCAGGCAGAGAAACGTTAAACAAGCTCACAATAACAACCTTTAAGATAAAGCCTTCCTCTACATTGTTCACAAATAGAAATGACTGTATTACCTCACATCTCAAAATGTTAGATCCTTTGCTCCAAAGACAGTTACAGTAAAATAATTAATCACTGATCATAAACTAGATGTTATTGTCCTGTGTGAAACATGGCTAAATCCTGATGAATTCACTGCCCTTAATGTGGCAGGAGGGTGTGTTGCTCATATTTATGAAAGTTAATATAAATATACTCTTAAACACATCACTGGTTTTGATTCTTTTGGCGTTTTACTCATGAAAGTTGATCAGGCATGAAAGTTAACCCCTCCAGGCCATACACAATGTTCCTCAATGAGTTCCCAAAATTATTGTCCAACCTTGTAGTCATTAAAGATAGTATTCACATTTTCGGCAATTTCAGTATTCATATGGAAAAGTCCAATGACCCTCTTCAAAAAGCCTTTGAAGCCACAATTGACTCAATGGGTTTTATTCAATATATCTTAGGTCCAACGCACAGCCACAATCATACCTTCGAATTATTCCGGTCACAAGCAAAATAGATATTGTAGATCTAATAATTTCCCCCCAAAATCATGGAATATCGGGTACACAGATAATACTAGAGCACTGTAGCAAGCCTACAGAAAATAGGAGCAAAAGTGGCGCTCTAGCAAGTTGGAAATATTCAGTCTAGGCTGGATAGACAGCACACAAAAATACTAAAAAGCACTCACATCTGCTTGATCAGCTTATTTCTCCAACCTGACTCAGGTGAACAAAAACTATCCATCATTTCTCTTTGATACAGTTGCAAAGTTAACAAAAAAGCAATGCTCCACAAGTGAATTTGTTTCAATTTGGAGCAGGACTATTTAAACAAATAATTATTTATTTTTCCTGAGGTCCAGACCTCAGGCCCCTCACATGTAATTACGGTCTTGACAGTAGTGCTCTGTTCGAGGACCTAGTGTGCCATTTGGGACTCATTAAGGTTTCCAGACACAATTCACTTTAGCTGTAATGAATACATGAATACATGAATTACTTTGATGAAAAGATCATCACCATTAGAAAAAAAATAATTAACTCCTTAAATAATTAAAGTCCCCAAAATCTCAGTTGCCCTGAGAATGTCCTGAACCTCCCTGACCAGGTGTCAATGGTGACACTTGAAGTTTTTGATCATGTATCACTCGACATGTTCACTAAATTATTAATGATTTCTAAACCCACAAATTATCAGCTAGACCCGATTCCAACAAAATTACTTAAGCAGATATTTTCGGTGCTAGGTCAGCCAATGTTCAACATAATAAATTGCTCCCTTTCCTCCGGATGTTTACCAAACTCACATAAAATTGTGGAAATTAAGCCTCTTCTAAGAAAATGTATAATCTGGATCCAGACACATTAAACAACTATAGGCCAATATCAAATCAAACACTCCCCCAAAAAATCATAGAAAAATGTTTCCCAACAACTGAATGCATTCCTGAACAAAAATAACATTTATGAAATGCTCCAGTCCGGTTTCAGACCCCATCAGTACTGAGACTGCACTCTGAAGGTAACAAATTACCTTCTAATGGCCTCAGACAAAGGTTCTGCATCTGTCTTGTTGCTTCTTGATCTTAGTGCTGCTTTAATCACTCCCTTCTCTAAGAGAGACTGGAAACCTATATTGGGCTACGTGGGAATGTTATTGCCTGGTTTAAATCTTATGTATGTGAAAGATATCAGTTCTTATGTCTGGATGGCATATGCTCTTAAAAATCAAAAGTAAGTTTTGGTGTTCCTCAAGGCTCGGTTCTGGGCCCACTATTGTGCTCACTATATATGTTGCCTATGGGTGATGTCATCCAGAATCACAATGTCAATTTTCACTGCTAAGCCGATGACACAGTTATATATTTTGATGAAGCATGGAGAAACCCCCAAATTAGCTACTTTGGAAGCATGTGTTTCAGATATTAGGAAGTGGATGACAGAGAACTTCTTGCATTTAAACAAAAAAAAAACTTGTCACCACTGGGATGCCCTCCCTCCAATGCCTTTTGGGGGCAGAGTCACTGGCTTCTTGTTGTCTCTGTTGCACAATTGAGCTGAGCTCTGTTGGCAATACTCGGCCCTCATTTCAGGGTCCCTCTGGTTGATGCTTGGCAATGCGGGTGGATTGATTTCCTGCCTGTTGTGCCCCATTCGGGGCCTCCCCCGGATAGAGCCACAGTGTCACTGGACCCCCCATCTCAGCCCCAAGGTCTTACGCTGCTATATTATTGTGTTTGATCCTTAGGGTTTAAGGCCGGGTGCTGTGTAAAAGCACTTTGGGACAACGGCTGATGTAAAATGGTTTTATAAATACATTTTATTAATTGAACATGGCACGCTGAGGATCATGACTAGAGGAACTGATTAGAACCCAGTCACATGACCTGTGCTGTAGGGTTTTCATTTATTCTTTGAAGGATGTGAAAATGCATTTAATATGCTGTACATCTGTGATTTTACTGCTGTTATTCAAATAATTTTAAATTACAAAATTGCATTAAACCTAGAACAAGTGTTGTTCTCAAAGGGTGAACCTAGAACCATGTTTTTTATGTATAATGCATTTGGAACTTTTTCAGACCCCTTCAATTTTTTTATGTTTTGTTACCTTAAATCTTTATTCTAAAATGCATTTTACCTACACTTTAAATTCCATAATAACCAAGCAAAAACATAACCCTAACCCTAAACAGGATTCTAACTTTGTTACCCTAAACATTATCGTAATTCAACCATAACTGTAGTTAACCTTTAGATTGAATGTGTTATAAGGAGCTCTCGATACCAGACCAGGGTTGTGCTTGGAGACTGAATGATGTTACAGTAATATACAAATGTTTTAATATTGCTTACTCATGCAGAGCCCTGGTAGAATAGTACACCCAGACTCCCTGCCGGATATCATGGTTCAATATGTCTCCTTCTCTGTCTCCTTGTAAAGTAAGGAGAGATTTTACTCTAAAACAACAAGAATTGTAATGTATTCATTGTGTTAATAATATAGTTTTTTCTTCATAGGATTTTTTATGTGTAAAAATGCAGTCATATAATATACTACTGTATCCAAGTCCTGTAAAAATTATGTTATTAATGTTTTTAGTCTGTTAATAAAGCAGTAATATAATATATTAATCATGTAAAGTGTGTTAATAATGTAGTCAAGCAATAAGATGTAAATAATGTTTTAGTGTTTATGATGCATTCATATTTTAATATGTTTTCAGTGTTGTGGTCTCTGACCACGGCAAAGTTATTTACACAGTAACCATTAACTCCGGAGATGCTTTTAACAGGACCTCTCTGTGTTCCTATAAACACAGCAGATAGACAGTTTTGTTTAAAACCATCAGCAGTCAGGACGTGATGCCCAGTCTCTCCAGAGTTCTGTTGTGTTGTGGTCAGCCCTGGTTTCACCTCTTATCATCTTAAATATTCATAAGTAGCTTAGCAACATTAATATCTTAGATGGCTTACAAGAACACTTAAATAATATCTGCCCCCCTGAACCCCCCCCAGCCCCAAAGACAGGTTTTTAATTTGTGTAATGCATCAGAGTGGAGTATGGGATTGGAGACAGGCAGACAGCCAGGCAGGCAGACAGCCAGGCAGGCAGACAGCCAGGCAGGCAGACAGCCAGGCAGGCAGGCAGGCAGGCAGGCAGGCAGGCAGACAATACCATTATTTAATTGAATTGTTTGTGGCTTTTTTGAATATTCAAAATGACTTCTACAACTGAACGAAACTACTGACATCCTGCATATTAAAATTTCAACTACGAGCTCTAATGAATCCATTCTAACGTGTCCTCGGTTATAATACTGTCCTCTATTCTAACGTGTCCTCGGTTATAATACTGTCCTCTATTCTAACGTGTCCTCGGTTATAATACTGTCCTCTATTCTAACGTGTCCTCGGTTATAATACTGTCCTCTATTCTAACGTGTCCTCGGTTATAATACTGTCCTCTATTCTAACGTGTCCTCGGTTATAA
>JACXGJ010013178.1:0-16723 GCA_016801105.1 Esox niger | reverse complement strand
ACACACACACACACACACACACACACACACACAAACAGAGGCACGCCGAGAGAGCTTTTAGTGCCAAGGACAGAACTAACTCAACGGAAAACAAAATGGAAGAGGCTTTAGAAGAGAGAAAAAGGTCAAGATATTATTCTTTTTTTCAAAGGCAACTCAATATGCATTTCTAGGACTGACCTCTAACTGGTCAAAAACAAAACGCCTCATTCTTCATGTTGCTACTGCTGCCTGTGGCTTGCAGCTCCAAATCACAACCACCAGGTGGTGACAGAGAGCAGAGACGGTCACTATATACAGTGTCCTACTCATGGACAGCTGGGACTGCATCCACAGGCTCTGTTGCGGAAGCCATCTTTCTGATTCAGACATTTTAAAGGGGAAGTAGCATGCTGAAAACACCAACAAATTGTGCGCTACAGTGTGTTGCGCGTGCACGACAATGTGTCAATCTTATCAGTGTCATCATCATCGTCGTTTTCTCACCCTACAACCATTATTTACTGCATCATTAACAATTAGATTTGAAGTTTCGCGAGTCGCCTGTAACATACCAGTGCAGTATTTCTGTCTAACACTGTCTTCTCCAACTTCTCGCTGCGGCGTCCCTGTGCGTCCCTGTGCGTGGAAACAGTGTGCATGAACAGTCCACTAGGTCGTACCTGTGCATATGAAACTGGGGCTTCCGCCGTGGATGAGATCGTCGTTGTCAGGCAGGATGAAGGGACATCTCTGCTGCACCTCCAGGCAGTACTGGCCGCACGGGATCGTCTTGCTGCAGTGAATCTGGGTGGTCTGGAAGTACTGTGAGCAAAGCCAGGGCTTGTACACCGTCTGGCGGGACGGGGAGAGGGAAAGGGCATATCGACAGCTTAGAATTGGGTTGCTATTGATGACACACACAGAGACACACACAAGAACTAACATGCCCCTGCCTACACACACACACAAACACACACACACACACACACACGCACAGCATCTGTGACCTCAACCACAATTGACAAACTTGAATTGATTGGACTTCCTGGTATCTAGCGTGTAATGATTAAGGCTGCTGATGGGAGACCAACCAGAATATATATTCATCCTGTGCTCCTGGTAAAATCCCACCTGTGGCGGAGAATCATCCCGACAGTGGTTGCGGGTTTTTAATACAGCATTTAAAGGCCAGTCATTGGAAAAAGACGTACTGCATGGATACTGTCAGTTCTATTGAACTGATTTCAATTTTTTTCTCTGAATCACATACACATTCCTATTGGCTTGTATAGCATTTCATTAACTTGTTGTACCTAGTCCACTCCTTATACAGGACACAATGTATGCCAACAGTAGCCAAATGTTTCCAGATGCATTCTTCTCTCTCGGGGATGTAGTTTCTCAGACAGTATACAGCCACCTATTGGAAACATCCCTCCGGAAGTTAAACAGTTACTCCTGAACAGTTCAAACTAGTGTAATCAAACCAACTTTTATATTCTCAACATGTCCATTTCTCTGGACATTCATGAGAGAGACGACTTCAGCTGGATGCCTTTCATAGCAGAGGGCTCCAGATCAACAACAGGGGCCTCCAGAGCAACAACAGGGGGCTCCAGAGCAACAACAGGGGGCTCCAGATCAACAACAGGGAGCTCCAGACCAACATTAGAAGGCTCCAGATCAACAGCAGGGGGCTCCAGATAAGTTGATATACAATTAACTGAGATATGATAAACTGAGTTACCATAAGTCGAGATACGATAATGTGAGATACAATTAGTTGTGGTATGATTAGCTGAGAAACCTGGTGTGATGTGGAGGTTTCCAACTCAGTGAGTCACTTGAAGTTGATCGAGTGGAGTGCAGGTTGCTTGGCGAGTGAGCATCACAAAACAAACGGTTCCCAATCATAGATCGGAGCCGAAATATAGACAATATATTGATAAGAAATGTTTAGGTGTTTTATTTGTGAGGTGTGTTCTTGTTTTTATTACCTTGTGGGGACATTTTGTATGCAAAACTGTAGTAAAACCTGAAAAATATGCTTTGTGGGTGAATTTTTTCGGTCCCCATGAGGGGAAAATCAATTGTGTGTGTGTGTGTGTGTGTGTGCATGTGTGTGTGTGTGTGTGTGTGTGTGTGTGTGTGCGCGTGCGCGTGCTTTGGTTGTTCCCAAAAATTTTCCTAAAGTGTAACTAGGAGATTTTCCCCTTTCCCTATATAAAAACTATGGCTGTTTTGGGGTTTAACCTTTTTGGGATAAAGTGTGTGACCCTATGCATGGATCACCTGCTATGTCTGACCAGAGGGTGGCGATATCGTTGCAGAGACGGGCCTAGCAAAGACCTACCTTCAATTGGTAATGTCACATCATAGAGACAAAGTAACTTAGTGTGTGTGGCTGTGTGTGCTTGTGTGTGTCCATGCATCTGGGTGGATGTGTATATGTGTCTGTATTTATTAGGGATTTTGTCCACAGTGTGTCATATTCCAAAGGCAGAGGCCAAGCCAATCGTGTGTCCACCTCAGGGGCTTAGGCCTGGATAAAGAACAACGGCAGATAATCCTCCAACCAAATCTCTAACACTCTGTATTTGGTCCAAAAACATCCTTTATAATGCAGAAGAAAAGGCAGACATTGGATAAAACTAAAAGCATATCCAAAGGCTTGTGTTAGCACCTGTAGCCATAGGCTTGTGTTCACGCCGGTAGCTAGGGCTTGTTTTAGCGCCGGTAACCATAGGCTTGTGTTAGCGCTGGTAACCATAGACTTGTGTTAGCGCCGGTAGCCATAGGCTTGTATTTGCCGCCGGTAGCCATAGGCTTGTGTTTGCGCCGGTAGCCATAGGCTTGTGTTAGCGCCGGTGGACATTGGCTTGTGTTAGTGCCGGTGGACATAGGCTTGTGTTAGCGCCGGTAGCCATAGGCTTGTGTTTGTGCTGTTAGCTATAGGCTCGTGTTAGCGCCGGACGCCATAGGCTCGTGTTAGTGCCGGTGGACATAGGCTTCTGTTAGCGCCGGTAGCCATAGGCTTGTGTTTGTGCTGTTAGCCATAGGCTTGTGTTAGCGCCGGTAGCAAAAGGTTTGTGTTAGTGCCGGTGGACATAGGCTTGTGTTAGCGCCGGTAGACATAGGCTTAGCTAGACACACGGGTTCAGGTTTGCAGTGCTGATGAGAGCAATGGCGAAGCCAGTGTCCGGTACTGCAGGGGTGATTTGTGTAGTTCCCTGCTCCCTACGCCTCTCTCTCCATCTACTTGTTCTCTCTGTCTCTCTTTCTTTTTCACTCCCACCCTTCTTTCTTCCCCACTCTCCCTTTCTCCCCGTCCTCTCTCATTGATCCTCTATCCCTGTACCCCCTCTCCATCCCCTTTTTTCTCACTTGATCCCTCTCTCTATTTCCCAATCTCTGTGACTTTCACAATTTTTTCTCTTTCTGTCTTTTAACCCCCACACCCCCATGCCCTAGTTAGAAGGCCAAACCCCTCAGATTCTCAGGGACCTCCAGACACGGGCCCATCCGTCTTCACCACTCTGATGATAAATGGCTCAGGTGTCCAGAGTTAAACACAGAGAGAAAGGGAAACAGACAGGAAGGGTGAGGTGAAAGGGATAGATGAATAGTGAAATTCTGAACAGTAGAAATCAGCGTAAGCATTCAGAGCAGGAATGATTCACTTGTTCTGCCTGGTACTCACATATGTCCTATGGGACTATAGATACATTGACAGAAAAGTAAGCATATAGTTCAATCGCCTACCATAACATCCTCAAAGTCAGCAGTCTTTCTTGCTGTCCTCTGAATCCTATCTTCCCATTTTTTATCTTTCATCTTTCTTGAACTTTAATTCCCTCCTTCTCACTCTCTATTCTTCCCCCTGTCCTGTCTTATCTGTGTGTTGGTGCTTCGTCCTGGTCTCCTTGGTGAAATACAAAGTTAGCTAGCTAAGCTGTCTTCCTGGATTGCGTTATTCCATTACGATTAGCCTAATAAGGTTGTAATTGACGGAGGGCCTTTCGACGCCCGGTAGTATTGGTTTTACCGGGCCCTAGGGTGGACCGGCCTTGTCAGAGCTTTGCCTTTGATGTTTTATCTGTGCTCCTGATCCCACCTGCTTCTCGATCCACCGCGGAGAACAGCTGATTGAGGCTGGACTGCAGGGAGGGAGCAGGTGAACACACCAGAACCGGGTTTCCCCCGCCGCCATTAACCCTGCCCCCCAACCCACCTCTATGCTTCCTAACCCCGCCGTTGACAGTCACCTTGATTCTCCCCCTCTGCTTCTGCTTTAATCGTCTGGGGTACAGCAGCGTTGGAATACATTCTCTGCACTCTGCAGTTGTTTTCATGTTCCAAAACAAAGCCAGAGTAACACTGGAATTTATGCACTAGAGCATCTTGTATAAGGCGCAGTGATTTCTGGACTAAGTGAATAAGGACTGTTAGTACCGACCTGGCCAGAACCTTAGAGTACCCAGAGAAAAATATAGCAAAAAATATCTGCTAGTATTTTTATTAGTAGTGGTAGTAATATTGTCATTTTCGGACCTGATTAAAAAGATAAACATTAAAATGGTTTCTTATTGTGTACAAGTTTTGTGGTGAGCTAAGCGATCTAACAGATGAGGAAATAGGGCATGTAAAGGTGAAATGTTGGAGGTTACTGTACTGCAGGGGGCAGTATGTAAACCAGCACCTCATTTCCCACTGAATATGAGCAATGTCCCCTGGGAGATCAGGTACAAGCTAGGGGTCGCATAGCGATTTCCAACCACAGTGTTGGCCTCAAACACACACACACGCACACAGATATCAGCAAACAAACACACACATGGGCCACCAATGAGAAGGGTTCAATCGATTGAAATAATCGAACATGATTGTGAGCAACCAGCAAGGACCAACAGCATTCCGTGGAACTGCAATGACAACTAATTAGTTTAGGTGTAGGTACATTAAAAGGGGAAATTCACGAGGTCAGCCAGAAGTGAAGTTCTGTTTGTTATCTTGTTTGCCTATTAGCTTCAAAACTAGGAATTATATCATGGAGTAGGTGGCCCAGCCTCAAATATACTATTTTAGTCAGTTGTAGCTAGTGTTATTACTCACAACTCTGCCTCATTGTTCTTCATAATGACAATAGACACCAGATGTAGGCGTCTTGTGTTTGGTTTGCATGTGTTCTAGAGTCAGGGGACACGGGAACGGGCAAATTAAGTTAAAAGTTAACAAAGGTTTTAGATGTTTTTCTTTTCATTGGCAAAATCCCTTTTTGAACGTTGTGATTTTTGTTACACCCATAACGGTAGTAAAAGCAAGCAATGCATCATATCCTAGCACCATAGCTACGATTCTCTCTTGCTGAAAAGCATTTCTTAGTAATATGTTTTTTACTAGAGCTTATCAACAATCTTAGAAAAGTCCAAAACTGTTTATTAGTTCTGCCAAATGACAACCCACAAGAATATACTGAATGAATCCACTGTCCAGAAAAGTGCATTGGCTCATTTAAATATTTTGTAGCAAAATGTAAGAAAGTATAAAGAACGATACCACTGGTGTGTTGCTTAACTTTCTACCTTTACAAATCTGGTGTTGAGAGATTTGAATCAAGATCAAGTTCATTTTCAAAAAGGTAAAGAGTGTACAAGGTTTTGTTTTCAGCCAAACCTTTTCTTTTAAAGATAAATCTCTATTTTGGACATGAGACTTACAAATAAACAGACTTTTGATACTATGTGCATGTTCAATCTCCCAAAAGGGTTTTTGATTTTCTTGTATGTGTCATCTAACATGCCATTATTTTGAAATTAGCCCAAAGACTATTACGGAGACACCCAAATTGAAATTTGTATCTCTAATTCACTTGTCTATTCTCTAAAACAGTAAAGTGATTTTAAATGCACATGTCCAAAACCCTGGAATAGCAGGAAAACAACACTTATTTGTTTGCAGATGCTGATCTTACCACAATCCCAGATTTCACTTGCCATTCTAAAATCAGCTACCAAATCAACTGACACTACAGCTTGCATGCACACAGCGGGTTTTAGCCAAAGCAACAACACACCGAGCAGTGCGTAATGAGCTAGCTTGAATTGAAGACTGGCTAGCACGCAGTCTGACAAAACACAAGCCACGTGTACAGTAAATGCAGTATAACTAATCATCTTAAAGAGAGGACCGGTTCAAAGGGAATGAACGGGCACGTTCAGTTAAAGCGGTTAGCACTGCCAATGTGAACACATTAGGGAAACAAAGGGGGTAGCCTAGCCGCGGGCTGGCAGACAGGCACACTGCAACACAGGAGCAAACAACACTGATTGGAATGGAAGTGAAGCAGAAAGCCATATAATACAACTGCCTTAGTGGCACATATTCAATTACAGTCATGTTACATTTGAATGGGTGTGACAACACAGGAGGGCTATTTATTTTCAAACGTGAACCGAGCATAGAAAGGGAGCGGGAGAGATTCACCGGTTGCTTCATTTGCGACACAAAACCCCGAAGCATGCCTGCCTGCAAACCCACACACCCTTACCTCTTTTAATAAGAGCAGCTCATTTGGCAGTGTAAAGCCATGCTAATGTTATTACCGCACAGCAAGGGCCATGTTAAACAGAGTGAGGGTTATTAAATACAAGAAACACACACACACACACACACACATACAAACACACACACAGGAACTGCATAAGAACATCAACCGCCATTAATTCCATCACCTGGATGCTGCTTTTATTATTGCAGTTGTTTCCAACTGTGCAAACTTTAAACAAACTACCAACAGCAGGTGTGATGCACCACAATAGGGGGAAAAACGCTGGACCAGGACCACAAAAATAAACGTGACGTGTACAAGGACACCCCTCCACCCTCGAAACAGCCAATTGGGTCACCTCTTCCTTTTCCTTCTCCCGCCTACGAGCAAAAACTCAAGAGGGAGCCACCTACACTAAGGTCAGCGATGGACAGTGGAGGTTGACTGTGCACTGCAGGATTGCTTTGAGAACACGGGCTGGAACATGTTCAGAAATGTATCCACCCATGTCTCCACCATTACCGAGGAATATACTTCAGTAGCCACTGGCTTCATTAGGAAATGCGTGGATGATGTTTTTCCCACCAAATCGGTTTGGACACATCCAAACAGAAGACTTCAGATGAACAGAGAAAACCCGCTGCAGCGTTTAGGTTCCACTTTAACTATGGTGGTGAGCAACGCATACAAGATAAGTACATACAGCGTCCTCAAATCCATTTAGGCTGGAAAAATAAAATACAGACTGAAGCTTTAATCTACACCCAGTGGACGACTTATTATAGAAAGCCCTTCTAGAACCAGATGGGACCTCCCTTTGCTTCTAAAGCAGTCTGAATTCTTATACAATCCATTGGAGCACATGAACAGGGTTGTTGGTCCATGCTGATGTGATGACATCCTGCAAGCTGCTGCACTACATCATGTCATCTCTGGTCCTCTTGTTCCAATGTTCAGTCGTACATTACTTGAATGCCTCGATACTTGTCAAATTTCAATCAAATTTATTTTATAAAGCCCTTTTTACATCAGCAGTTGTCACAAAGTGCTTTCACAAAGCACTGCTGGCCAGCTGTCTGCTGGCTTTCTGTAGCGAGCCGTGGTCATGTGAATCACTCTGTGCAAGAGCAATACGTTACTATTAATAGGATCGTGTACCTAATAAATTAACACAGAGTGTAAGTTCAAGAAAATAAATGTGTTATGTGTGTCCAGATATACACATCATTATGGATTGCAAGGGTAAGACCATCTGGTGATTCGTTCAACCCAGACGAATTCAACACATTCTGTTCTCTGACCGAGAAAGACAACCAGGGAAGCTCTTACTGACACTGACAACCCGGAGTTCCCTCGTTCTCCTAACATGATGAACATTCTTAAAAGAGTGAACACTCACAAAGTGACTGGTGCAGTTGACAGGCCAAGTCACCTTTTCACCTGGCATATGGAAATATTCAACCTGTCCCTTTCCCTGGCTGTAGCTGCATCAAGGAGTCTGACCAGATCCAATGCCAATAAACACCAAGGTGACACGTCCGGATGGCAATACCCCAATCACTCTCACCCCTGTCACCATGAAGAGGCTTCCAGAGGCTTCTCATAACAAGTCAGATTGCCGAGACCCACTCCAGTGTGCTTACCGCCACAACAGATTCATGGAGGAGGCCCTTTCAGTCGCTTTTCGCATGACTGTAATACACCTGGAGAAGAGCAGTACCTATGTGATAATGATGTGTCGACTGTAGTTCAGCATTCAACACTATTATTCCCTCCACACTCGTCACCACTGAATCACTGGGTCTGGAACAGACCCTATGCAGAGACTGTGCGGATTGGCAACAACAGTCCTCATTCCAGCCTCGTAACAAAAGGGTTCTTAGGGTTATATCCTTAGCTTTCCTCCATGTTCAGACACATTGTCCATGTTACTGTTACTTCATAAAGGTATGACTGAGAACACATTTTCATTTTCAGTAATGACTTGGAACAATTGTGGGTCACTCTGGGATAGAATAACAGATTTCTTACAAGGTAGGGATTTGATCAAGTTACCTTTCAGTTACTGGTCAGATGCAGTAACCGCTAGAGTAAACTGCCATCCCAAGGCCTGATAATATGCAGCAACAATGTGTCCTACAGGGAGGAGGCAAGCAAACTGGCCTTGTGGTGAACAATTTCTCCAAATCAACAAAACCAAGCAGATTATTTTTAACCTTCTAAAACATAGGAATCAACACATCCCAATCTTTGTCTGTAGCAGAGTCAGCAGTTTTGTCTTCCTCAGTGTTCACATACCTGAGGACTTCGCATGGTCCATCCAAGCCACAAATGTAATCAAGAGAGTGCAACAGTGACCCTAATCCTTTGGGGGACATAAGGGACATGACACGCTGCCCTGGGTCCTCTCAAAATACTGTCGCTGCAAATCCGAGAACAAACCCCTTAATGGCTGCTCAGCACATCTGCAAGATTCTTCAGCCACTGGGATTCTGATTCATTTGCCCCATGGTGACCAGCTTGACCTGCATTTCTTTGGTCCTCATGTTGTCACACACCAGCGACACAATCCAAATGCAAATGCACAGCCTAGAATCAAGATTAGATACTGGATTCTCTGTGGTGCATGTGCTAATGATAAATGGTGGAATACACACTAAATAAATTGCGTATTATAGCATGTAAATATAAAAAATACAAAAATGTGCCATTGCCCTTTGGAGTTCAATTTATATCAGAAATAATGCTTAATGAAGTCTACCGTACCATCACACATAGCCACACTGCGTTGATGGTTATTATTATTATGCATGGAGAGGGCAAATTCCAGTGACAAGGTGTAGAAAGGTGGATTTTGAAAGGATTGCAACCGGTGCTGGTTGGGACTGTCCCATTCCATGCCAATTGGCCACATTGTGGATTTATAACCAGCAATGTGATGCTGGGAAATCTTCAAATGCTTACAACACTCACTCTGTGTGACAAAGAGATGTAACACATGGTGCTCATGTCAACCTCCATATAAGGGACACATTTGTCATTGTGATTTTATTTTCACTAAAACACCTAAATCCCTACTACTCTCGGATGGAATGGCTGACCTGCACATAACTTTGTTAACAGTGCTCTTTTTTCCTAGACCACAATATCTAATATCTATTACCTACTACATTGGTAATAAAAGTCATTGGTACTGACCAATGCATTTTCAAGTGGGAAGGGTCTAACACAAATGCCAGCTAGTCAGGCATAGTAATTCACAACAGTGGTGAGACACCAATCTATGCAAACACAATCCAGTCGACCAAATGGTGACACCATGGAGGCCATGTTCTATGTCATAAGCCTTTTGACACCGAGTGGGGAAAAGTTGCACAAATGCATAAGTCTATAAGTCCAAAATGTGTTTTTGTTTTTTGTTGAGGTTGCGCTCTTTTACGGGAAGTTAATTGGTTTATAGCGGCTATTTACAGCACATACATACGGCTAAAATACAGCTTTTAAAGTGGGCACCTGGATGCTACATACGTTTCATGGAGATCTTACCAACGGTTCCCAGAGTAGTTTTTTTACCTAAGGACAATCATTGAATGTTTTGAAAAATACACTGACAACCTCTTGCACCCTTTAAATTTTTTGGTGCTCTTTTGGCAGACTAAGTTGTAGAGAAGGGAAATTCCTAATTTGCATAGATGGTGGCACAGGGGGTAGTCTGCGAAAACCCAGAAACACTGCTTGAAGCATTAATAATTGCTATTATTTCTTTCTAGCTTTCTAGCAGTATCTAGCGAGTAAGATTTTAGTGTGTTTCTCCTTGGTACCTTATGCATGCAACCAACCCAATCTTGAAACATTAATGCTGTCTGAATCAAATGTAACACCAGCTCAGAAAAACCTGGTATCACCAGTGTGTGACTCTCGTTGTGTTCTACTACAGATTTGTCCAGATGAATGTGAGTGCATCAGACACCTCTTCCATGTCTCAGTATGGTCAAACCTGTCAACACCAACAGCCAGTGTCTTCAATACAGCTGTAAGACTCATGCTTGGGATGCCAATGCATTGTGTAGGGGTCCAGTCCAGCCAAAAGACCCAGCCAGCCAGCTAACTGTCAGTCACCCTGCCTCCCCTGGCTCACTGTTCCATAGAGATCAATAGACATGGCCCTTCACACTGACAAGATAAGAGAAAACCACACGGAAAGCCAGTACCAAAGACTGAGAGAAACAGAGAGATATGGGGGGTGGTAGAGAAACTGAGAGAGATAAAGTGAAAAAGACAGAGGCGGCTTAAGACAACCACAGATTGAACAGAGAATAGGGCACAGGAATTAAAACTAAACCTACAGCATACTGTCAAACAAACACGATTTAAATACTTTTCTTCTCAATTGCATACAAGCATTTCTCAGAAATATGTTTCAGATTTTCCAAGCAGCGTTCTCCAGACAGAACTCTGGAAATGTCTATATAAATAAGACATAATCATCAAAAGTATACTGATCCATATCTATGAAAACAGCATTAAGCAAAGTAAGAAATTGTTAAAATGAACGCAAATATTAACCGATCGTGAGTCCAAACTCTTCCTCTTTGGGGTCACTAAATCATAACGTTCAGCACTGGACATCCAACCATCAAAATGTGCAGAATAATAGGAAATGACTATACTTGAATGCAAATTTAACCAAACAATTTCACACACAACTAATACAATATAATTTCTGATACAAAATATAGTGGAAAATAAGATGTGCAGGATTCTGTGGAGGTTTAATTCATTGTTATCTTCCCAATTCAATTCAATGTGTTACCTATATAGCCTGCTCATAGACATCAGCACACAAAAAGACAACACCAAACCCACACAAACCTCTGCATCGCAAGGTGTTGTAGAATACGATGTAGCACTGAACCAAACACACTCAAAACTAGTTAGTAAGCCAACTGCATTCTCACAATGTTGTGAAAGAAATCTTCCACGAAACACACAAATCAAATGCACGACCCAAAGGTGTCCAATATCTGAGGGGTTTCTGTATAAAGGTAGTGTCGTGGTTGTAGATGGCAACACCTCCACACGGCGAGGCTGACAGTGACAACACACGGGCAGTGAGGGCAGACACACGCACACACACACACACACACACACACACACACTTTTCAGGAATTTTTATTCCTGTTGACACATAAAAAATGTTTTGCCCGTTGAAAATCCTAATCCTGACGCTAACCCAAATCCTGACCCTAATCCTAAATACTTAAACCACAAGGTCATATTTTCCTTGTATTCCTGTACTTATGGGGATTTCCCCACACACACACGAGCAGCCTGTACCGTAGTAAACAAAGTCATGTGATTTAATGCCTTGTCATGCTGACGCTCAGAAAGATAATTAATATGTCAGAGATAATTATCAAAAAGAACTGTCTGTGAGTAAGACTGATTAATCAATATTCAGTGACACCAGCAGCCGTTAGCTTAACCAGACTTCTCCAAAGTTGACTAACATCGGGGGAGTAGTAAATCAGTCCAAAACAAATGTACAAAAACAGCTGCTTGTTTCAAGGACGATGTGATGTGTGTGTGCTAACGTCTCATCCTGTCCTACATTCCCAGCAGGGTTCAATGAACGTTTTGGATTCAGATGATCACCTGCAGAATTTGTCCATCGATTTTTGCAACATCCCCATTGAGACAAAGCGGAGGTGTGTTGGACAGTGTGCTTTGGGACAGTGTGCTACAATACTACATAGTGGATGGACCGGTCACACAGCCTACATTACTGATTCTACTGTTGACAGAACACAGGGCTAAAATACTTCACAACACAAAATAAGAGGAATATCACTCTCCATCCTCTTCTGGTGTCTTCCCTCCCGTCCTTGCCCTCCAATTCTGCAATTTGATATCTCTCTCCATGTCCTTTCTCTCTTGTCCCTTTTCTCTCTATCATCCCTTTGTCTCTAATTCTCTCTTTTGGCCTCTCTTTCTCTCTCCCCTGCGCCCCTCTCTGTCTGCCTCTCACTATCTCTCCTGTTCCCTCTCTCTCACTCTCTTTCTCATTCCCTCTGCAGTCTGTACTGCAGCAGTTGGATGAGAAATGGCCTGGAAAGGGAAACTGGTGCAAGGTTTCCAGCAGCGACACACAAATACTCACATGCACACACAAACCTGTTTCACTATACTTCTGAGGACAAAATAGCTTTTCCCATTCCATGTCCTTTTTTACACTAAAACAAACCCTTACCTAACGCTTTATTCTCACAACAACTTTAAACCCAATCCCTAATCACAATCTTGAACCTAGAACCTTGAACCTAATCCCTTATCTAACACCAAACTTAAGCCTAACTGCTAACTGTAATGTTTTGCTAGACATGCTTAAAGGAAATTAGCTTCAACTATCCCATAACTAGGGTGTTGTTTTTGTCATTTGGCTAGGTCATAATAGGGAATTGGATACAACAGAATTTTGGGGGAAAATGGGGTTACAGTTAAAGATATTATAGCCCTAACCCATGCTGCCTGTGGGTATGGGAGGGGTTACAAAGGCATTTGCAATCAATTTGAAGTACATAATTCCACTGTCTGATGGATAATTACCAAATGAGGAAATTCCAGACTACTGGCAGTCTACATAGATCAGGCGTTCCCACCAAATTTAGCCCAAAAAACTGTTATAGAAATCATTCAACCAACCATGGAAAGTCAAGGAGAAAGAAAACTTTGCTCCTGAAAAGTATATCAACACACAAATGACATTTGCCAGACAAAACCTGCAAAAGTACTGAAACAATGAGTTGTGGAGATATGAGTCAAAGATGACGTTATTTGGCTGATGCTATGTGTGTCAAAAAGTAAACACTGCCAGCCGTAAAGCATGGAGGCTGTGGCATTATGGTTTGGGGTTGCTTTGCTGCATCAGGGACTAGTCAACTTGCCATCATTGAGTCACCCTGAATTCCATATATTACCAGAGATTTTTTGTTATGAATGCCATCCAGACCCAAGCTAAACTAAACGGGAATGGCTAAATAACATTTATTGGAGGGTTATGAAATTGAGAAAAGCTCAGATCAGAATCCTATTTACAGAGGTATCCCCAAAACAATTTGAGATCTAAGTGAAATGGGCCTCTACTTAGCATACACAAACAATTTTGGAGGTTTGTTTTGCAGTACACACTTCAGGGCATCCAGTTGTGTAGTTACAACCTGATGACAACACACCAACTACAATTTACTTGGATGAGGCAAATAAATCCAACCATATTACAATGTCACAGCCATGAAGTGCATAAGCAGGATGGGTCCCTTGGGAGGAAGATGAAAGACTTTTCATATGTTTCATCCTGAAACTCTGTCCGCTGACCCAGTGAAGTCTCGTGGACAAGGGGAGTGATTAGTAATGGAGCTCCTGGTCTGACTGGGCCTCCTGGGTGTAGCTCTATACGCCACTGAATTTCTCTGCCAGTGCATCACACAAGCCTTAGTGTCTTGCAGGCAAGAGAGTGGTGTGTATATGTGTGTTTACCTCCAACATCCCTTGAAGGACAATTGTGTGCACATAAAGACACACAAATCCAAAAGTAGGCGCGCAAATGCAGTGCACCTTTGACCAACATACGAACACATACATACATACTGTGTTCAGAATTAACCAATTACATTCAAACTCATGTTAAATAAAAGTCATTACACACCTGCCATCATTGAAATTGACTCTGATTAATCACAAATAAAGTTCAGCTGTTCTCATAGGACTTTCCTGAAATTATCCCAGAGCAAAATCCATGGTCTGTAGAAAGCTTCCAAAGCATAAGAGGGATCACATTGTTGAATGCTATCAGTCAGGAGAAGGGTACAAAATAATTTCCAAAGTATTAGATATACCATGGAACCAGGTGAAGACAGTCATCATCAAGTGGAGAACATATGGCACAACAGAGACATTACCAAGAACTGGACGTCCCTCCAAAATTCGTGAAAGGACAAGAAGAAAACTGTCCAGTGTGGCTTCCAAGAGGCCTACAGCAACATTTAAGAAGCTGCAGGAATTTCTGGCAAGTACTGGCTGTGTGTTACATGTGACAACAATCTCCCGTATTCATTATATGAATGGGCAATGGAGTAGGGTGGCAAGACGGATGCCTTTTCTTACAAAGAAAAGCATCCAAGCTGGCTGAAGTTTGCAAAAGCACGTGGGTAAATATGTTATGGTCTGATGAAACCAAGGTGGAACCTTTTGAACATAATTCCAAAAGGTATGTTTGGTGCAAAAACAACACTGCACATCAGCCAAAGAACACCATACCCACAGTGAAGCATTGTGGTGTCTGCATCATGCTTTGGGGCTGTTTTACTTCAGCTGGAACCGGGCCTTAGTCAGGGTGGAGGGAATTTTGAACAGTTTCAAATACCAGGCAATTTTGGCACAAAACCTCCAGGCGACCGTTAGAAAGCTGAAGATGAAAGGAAGTTCACCTTTTAGCACGACAACGACCCAAAGCAAACATCAAAATCCACAAAAGCATCATTTCACCAGAAGAAGATTAGCCTTTTGGATTGGCCCAGCCGGAGCCCAGACCTGAATCCAATTGAACATCTGTTGAGTGATCTGAAGAGGGCTGTGCACAGGAGATGTCCTTGCAATCTGACAAATTTGAAGCGCTTTTGCAAAGAAGAGTGGGCAAATATTGACACATCAAGATGTGCCATGCAAATAGACTCCTACCCAAAAAGACTGAGTCCTTTAATAAAATAAATAGGTGCTTCAACATATTATCAGTTGAAGGGTTGCACACTTTTTAACCAGGTTATTGTGAGTTAAAAAAAAAAAATCCCTCAAAGATTTCAGTTTGCTTTTCAATCGAATTGTTCACATTATAGATCACATTAAAGGTGGAAAAAGCGATGACCTGATTTATCTTTGTCTAATTTTTTCACATATAAAAACCTGGCATTTTAACAGGGGTGTGTAGACTTTTTATTTCCACTCTATGTGCTGACATTGTGAAGTGGAAGTGTCTACTAGCAATAACTGCGTAGCCCCGAAGTGATAGACCATGCAGGCTCACAGAGTGCCGAAGCTCGAGAGCACATTAAAATTGCCACACACATCAAATGTTTTCAAACTGTCTCTGGAAGCAACATCAGCACAAGAACTGTGTGTTAGAAGCTTCACAATGGGTTTCCACAGTGTGCCATGTATATATATATATATATATATATATATATATATATATATATATATATATATATATGTGTGTGTATGACACATTGTAATCAACTGACTAGTTATTTAGCTATCGGACATCAACTCCCATTGTCCCTCTGATTCCAGTAATTCATCAGATGTTGTCATCAAACAGTGGAAGGCACAGCGGCACCGAGCCTCTTCTTCTGACAAGACCACTGCAGTCAATACTGCAACAATCACTACGCCGATGCAGAGCCACTTTAATACATGAATCAGCGACACACGCAACCCAACTCTGCTGGAATGACACGACAGAATCCCTAGACAGGTTAACTGGAACACACTGACATCCATGTGTATCTGACACAAGGCTCATTAAATTCAGGGGCACTAAATAAAGTCTGAAAAAGCAGAGGAACGGAGGAATTCGTCTTCAAAGGCTGTCAGCAAATTTTATTGCTGGGGGACTGAGGGGATGCAGTGAGGGGAGTAACCCTGAATACCTTTTCTATGAAGGAACGGAGGCACGAGTAAAGCCACATACTGTAATTAAAAGCTCAGGTAAGATTCCTGATTCTGCACCAAAATAAAGGAAGTGACAAAAAAGGGATGCCACCCCCCGACAAAAAAATATTGGTGTTTAAAACGTCAAAGAGAAAGTAATTTCTCTGCCAGGCCAGAACATTTTGAGTATTGGTTTTCCCCTCTATTGGCCAGCTGGGGTAGGTATTATATTTACAGATGACACAATAATAGAGTTGTGTTGGTGAAGACGTTTATTCACTGGTGAGATGGCAGAGCTGCATATGAAATAGGACAGAGGTCAGAAAGACAAATATATGCACTTGTCTAAATATGCACATGTTCCTACTGCCAATGACGACAGAAATAGAATACAACTCAGAGAGGTCCATAGGGTACAGCACTAACAAATGGAAACACAGGGATGGAGAGAGAGAGGGAAGGAGGAAGACAGACATGGAGGGAGGGAGG
>JACXGJ010013177.1:7500-16724 GCA_016801105.1 Esox niger | reverse complement strand
GTTGATGGTGGTGAGGTTAGCATGTTGATGGTGGTGAGGTAATATGTTGGTAGTGAGATTAACAAGGTGATGATGGTAAGGTTAATGTGTGGATGGTGGTGATGTTAGCCTTTTATTGGTGGTGAGGTGAACATGTTGATGGTGGTGAGGTTAGCATGTTGATGGTGGTGAGGTAATATGTTGGTAGTGAGATTAACAAGGTGATGATGGTAAGGTTAATGTATGGATGGTGGTGATGTTAGCATGTTGATGGTGGTGAGGTTAGCATGTTGATGGTGGTGAGGTAATATGTTGGTAGTGAGATAAACAAGGTGATGATGGTAGTGAGATTAACAAGGTGATGATGGTAAGGTTAATGTGTTAATGGTGGTGATGTTAGCATGTTGATGGTGGTGATGTTAGCATGTTGATGGTGGTGAGGTTAATGTGTAGATGGAGGTGAATGTCAATTGATGATGGTGGTGAGATTAACGTAATGATGTCAGTGAGGTCAAGGGGTTATGTTGTGTGGTGAAGTGGTGACTTTTGTAATGTTAATGCACTGATGGTGAGATTAACATGATGATGGTGGTGAGGTTAACGTGGTGATGGTGGTGAGGAAAAACATGATGATGGTAGTGAGGTTAATGTGTTGATGGTGGTGAGGTAAACATGGTGTGGTTGGTGAGAGTAATGTGATGATGGTGGTGAGAGATGACAGTGATGAGGTTAGCCTGGTGATGGTGGTGAGGTTAACGTGGGGATGATGATTAGGTTAACGTAGTGTTGGTGAGGTTAACATGGTGATGGTGGTGAGGTTAACATGATAATGGTGGTGAGGTTAACATGATGATGGTGGTGAGGTTAACGTGGTGATGGTGGTGAGAAAGATATTGTATTGTTGGTGATATTAAATTGATGATGGTCGTGAGATCAACCCAGTGATCGGTTAACACTGGATTTGAGTCCTAAAAGTTTGCCTACTCCTGGTCTCAGGGTAGACTACCATAAGGCTTGACTCATATAACAGTTGCTACTGCAGTTTAAGGTTACTTCCAATGCAGTTAAAATAGCTTTCATGTTATGAAATAACATTTTTTTTTTATGTAGCAGAAATACACTCGGCGAGTGGTCCATGAATAACTTCCTAAATCCTGGTCTCTGATGGACATGGCCATAGGATGTGAACCAGGGCTTTTTTCCCACTGGGAGCTATTTACTCTGTGTGGGATTCCTCTTCTTGTTTAATTAAAAGTCCATAAAACATTGTTAATATATGCATAAACATCAATCTATTCTATAGGATATGAATTAATATCAAATGCTGGTAGTCAGTGCATGTATTCTTGAACCAGAGGACACACTGTAAGCTGTTCCAACGTTTTCAAAATAGGAGAAACATGCTCCCATGAGCTTTGACTGACATCTAGCGGTTATAGGCATATATAGAGTTCTACAAAAACAAATTGTAACAACACATTTTTGGTTGAACAACTCAAAACATCTTCAAAAGTAGAAAACACGGTTTTCAAAAGCTGAATCCTTTAGCGATGTTAACGTTTGATGCAATGCCAAACAAAACTGCAGCTTTCTAAGCGACAGCGAAATTAATCCCGTACTCTGAAGAGCAGCAGAGAGAAATTGTGAAGTGCATTTCTCATACATCGTTTACATCGTAGGGAAATGTCAATGGCCCCATTAGACCTAAACATTAAACACAAATCCAAGACTTATTCCAGTCTCCATACGATTGTATTCGTGAGTATAATTGAGATAGGCCAAACAGGAAGGAATAAGTTATATCTTAAGATTTTGCGGCTTCTAACCAGAAACTGATCGGATCACATCGGATGTGTTGGTCAACCTGTGCCTTGCACGCAGTGCAGTCTTAAACGCTCGAACTAGTCCGTTGTGCATTTGGTGATGTAAATAAAGTATGTCCTATGGTGGACCACAGGTGCAAAACTCAACATTAGCGAAGCAAACAAACGTTGAAAACACAACAACATTAACAAAAATGAAACATTTATAAAAACGCTTTGTTTCAGAAAACAGTCAACTAGTCACAACACAACCGCATTAACTCACAATACCATAACAGCATCGGCGCAGAACAAAACAGCATTAACCCAAAACACAGTAACATTTGCCGAAAAGCTGCATTTCAACTTGCTCAAAACGGAAGTGCTCAAGACCACTAGGGGCAGTGCAAAGTATTTTTTTTAACCTTTGGTCGAAAAACCAAGTTTAGTCACTCAACGTAAGATTTTAATAAATTTTAATGAAACTTACATTGGTGAATTTAAATCATGTTATTTTTGGTTGGGATTTTTTCAAATAGGTCTTATGCACATGCCATGACTGAAAGTTCCACGCCCACTTCCTACCGGTGTGCCAGTTTCCAGTCCCGTATAGTACAAAGCAGTAGAGATAATATTGCTACCTCTATGTCCGGCTTTGTCGCTGTATTTTTTTAAAACAAGGTGTCTGCAGGACTTGCCAAAACTTAACATTAATGACGTACATCGAATAGTCAAATCCGTTTCCAATTAGGCCACTAATTAAGGTCAACCTATCTAAGAGACAGTTTTTACATTTAATCTTATCACAAAAATATTATATCCCTCTCATGAGTATACATAACTGATGGTTGTAAAACTTTAACCTGCTCAAGTGGCCTACCTTGTGGGCCTGAGTTTTGCACCTCGTCAGTCATAACCTGGATACATTGTGGACAATTACATGGGCTTTTCATTTCTGCACTTGATAATGTTTTTTTTTTCACTTCATAGATCCACTGCTCCTGAGTTGCAGGAAGGGCTGTGTGCAACCACCTGGTTGGTCAGCTTTACCAGACGGGACACTTCTCATTACTCAACACTCTTGCTGCACCACTTGTTCACAGCTGCACTGAGACAGAACAACGTTGGTACACACCAATAACACATGTGAGTCTTTACAGTGCCCAAAACAAAGCACATTCATTAGTTATCCTATGTAATAATAAGTCTGTAGCAAAAGAGTGTCACTCCTTGTTCTTTAGAGTGTGAAGCATGGTCTGGTTGATAGCATGGAGGTTCAGAAACCAAATAACTTGTGTGCTGATGGATAAGGTAAGGTTAGAGGCACCTCAAATTAATGTTTTAGAAATAGGATATTTTGAGTTTTTAAATCTGTATGTTATGTAATCCATGTTATTTGATGTACACTGAGCTTTTAACTTTTAAAGCCATCAATTATGCCCAAAAATGCTTTAAATATTTTGCAGGTGTTCCCTCTACAAAGTTCTCCACAGACACGTATCTGATATGGACCTTTTTCACATCTCAGAAACGTATACCTACTTTACTCCACTTACTGCACCTCATGTGACAACCATGGACATGCCAGCCAACTTTCCACTGTTTGAGTGAGCCTTTGGGCCTGTGCAAGCTGGCAGTTTATGATCTTTATCAACATCCACAGCTAAAACCCCTTGAAATTGTGAAGATACCTGATGTCCCTCCGACACCAATTCTATTAGATTGGCTGCAATGTCTATTAGATGGCTGCAATGTCTTCTCAATGTATCCATATCCTTACTCATTAAGAGCAACAACCTGTGAGATGTCAGACAAAATTCAGGCTGGTACAAGGGAGAAGAGCAGCAGCACCAAATGGCATCAATTTAGAAATATTAGAATAACATCCTCACGTTTCACAGAGGTTTGCCATGTACCAGGGGAGACATCAACTGACCAAGTAGCGGAATGGATGTTCAACGATCTGGTATGCAAACCATGCAGATGAAAAGGGGGCCACACATTGAAAAATGGTAACTTATTCCCATGTGGCTTTGTAGTCCACCTAGATGCCCCATGGTTAGGATCGCCTGCAGATGGCATCATATTTGACCCAAGTGTCCCACTTTGGTGTTTTGGAGGCTAAGGGGCCAAGTGTACAAAGTTATGTGGACTGGCCTTACCTGAAAATACAGAATGGAGAGCTGAAGTTGAGATCACATGACTACTACTGGCAGGTGCAAGGTCAAATCTTTCTGTCAGGTTGTAACTGGTGACTTTGTAGGACATTCTAGTTGAGAGGACTAGAGAGAAGGTTGACCACTAATTTTGACCACTACAGAAAAGTCTGTCTCCCAACTGAATGTATCCCTGTGCTTGGGTGCTAGTTCAGTTGTTACAAATTAATACTAAGAACTAGTATTTATTTGAAGTTGTTACATTTTAGCACCTATACAAACTCAGTTTTCAAAACAAGTATTGTGTTCCCGTAAAGAAAAAAACGTACGGATTGTATGAAGAATGTATTTTAATGTGTTTCATTTCAACAGTTCAACAAATAACAGTTCATATTTATTAATAAATGTATATATTCTGTATTTCATTGACATGCTGTTTAATCTTTCATTTTTTCTGTTCGGTGCTTACTAAAACTAATTTCCTTATTAAGGCCAATACCAGAGCTACACAAACAACTGATAAGCATTGCAGTGTTACAAGTTGTTAAGTTTAATCCACAAATTATAAATTAAATATTTTGACATTTGTGAAGTTCAACTGATTTTGTAATGAGCTCCAAATCAGTTAATATCCAATAAATATTTCATTACATGCATCTATTACTTAATGCAGTCGTTTGACTCAAAAAAATAATGCATGTATCACTAAAGCATCTACCTAAAAATTGCTCCAAATCAAATGTACATTTATACCGTCTTAGCCCATGCTCCGACTGACCATAGGTCAATTTTGATTGTTGTGTGGAAGATGGAAAATGTTCTTGATTTATTAAAATAAAAATGTCTCAGTCGTTCGTATAACAGTTGAATATTTCAAGTTTAATTATGTGGATCCACAGGAACAATCATCACAACATCACAAATGATGAACAGAGTAATGTCATGACAGACATTCTTTATACACCCCAATGTCAGTTCCGGAAAATATCTCAAATGCTTTAAGATAAATACAAAAACAAGTCGTCATACTAATTGTAAAACAAGATAGAACTCTACATTGTCATGGCAACCAAAGTTCAAGGTCATAGTTAACGGACCTGATCTGAGCTACCCCTGGTCTCTGTCCTGCCCAAATGGAAGAAACAGAGGAGACACAGCCAACTTCACCTTGAAGCCATCTGAACAGGGCCATAGATAAGATTGGAGGCCTGGCGCCTTCAGTTGTAGCCATAATCACAGGGCAGGCGGATGTAGGTCTTCTTCTATACGTGGCAACCATGAACAGTCAGAAAAATAGGCCTAGTTTAAAACAGTCAGTTTATTACAGATAATTTGCAGAATAATGGATAAATCAGGAGGTTACAGTTACTTTTAAATAAGTTACAGCAGAATCAAACACTGACAATCAAGACAGTTGTTACGGTTAGAAAGCTTATTGTTCAATTTATACAGAGTGTGGATGTTCGTCATCCTCCTGGGTCCATCACTCGATCATCGTAGTCACATTACGGGTTCTGCCATACTGGGCCAAGGCCCCCTCTGGGTTTGATGTATACCATCGTGACAACTCCAGGTTAACTATGTGTGTCATTTACCTAGGCATGGACTTGTGAGGGAGTCAGTATATGTGAGCATCAGTAAATCAGTATCAGTTAATCAGTTTCAGTAGGTCAATTTTAACTTTGGGATGTCTTAAACTAGGGCATTTCATTTAGCTCTATGCCAAACTGATTATTCTTGTAACAGTATGTGTTCAGGGCTACTTGACAACAGGCACGTATATAGGTTACTGGTCCTGCCTTTAACGGCATGGTCCTGGACAGAAAGAGAGGCTGACATGGAATTGTAGCCAACCGCTTTGGGTGAATCAATGTGTGTTGGTTACCTTGGGTCTGTTACAGTTTACCAATACCACCTGGTGGCCTGGGCGTATCACTCAACTCTGATTTTTTAGCTCCTTCAGAGGTGGAGAAAGTACAGTAGGACACAGATCCAATGGTTAATGTGGATCGGTTAATTACAAAGGAATATTATTCTAACTTCATATCTTACAGGTACATGGGTTATTCTTCTGGGCAATATATATATATAACTGCTTCCCTCTTTTCCTGGTCCCACAAAGCTATTTTACACATTTGGGCGGAAGATTTTGGTGAAGCAGATAAGAGACTTAATACAGTCATAGGAGACCCTGAGGTGAACAAACATTCTATATGGGTTATCCTGTCCCAACTGCAAACGGTATTGTTTACTAATGGAGGGGAGATAGTTCTACTTCTTACCTCTGTTCTAGACTGGGTCATAAATCGGGCAAGGACAGGAATTTGTCCTCCCTTTTCTCCTATGGACCCCTCGGTCCCTGCTGATGGTGGACCATCACACCTGGATACCCCGACCAATGAGAGCAACTTGTTCTTGACTAGCTCCTTTCACCTATTAATAAGTAGTAATTATGACGAACATGCATACAGCGTAAAACCTATGAGGGAGTTCTAATCTGTAATTGTAATGTGGAGAGACTCCACTTTCCCTAATGATTCGACTGGAAAATATATATGAGGGTAAGGTGTGTTGACAAAGACCTACTTTAGAGGAAAACCCTTGTGGGAGCAATTTCTTGTTGGTAGCTAACTTCAGTCCTCCTGCTATACAATTTGCCTCTGTCGTAAACCCCTGGATCCCCAGGGTCAGATAATATGTCCTCATATCTGAGATGTTATTGCAATTTAGGTGTACCTTTGTCCCTGAACATTGTCGTATCCTACCGCCAAGGTCCCTGCTAGGTCTATCCCTCCCCCTTTGGACTTTGTGTTCCCCAAAATGTGTTGCTGGAGTGTATGAGTGATGAAAGTGTTGAGGTGCAGTGTGGGTGCAGTTACGTTGTCCGGTTTGGCCGTCAGAGCCAATTCTCCAGGCCCGCCCTTGGCAGGCCCCATGGTTTTTAGACTCCACGGAATTCCCACCAGTAGGCAGACCAGGATTGCAGCTATCATACCGAGGCAGCTGATGAGGAGCTCACCGTCTCTCCGGGTACTGGTTGATTTGCCAGCTTTGACCTTCTTTGAGCCCGGGCCAGACACCTAATGAATGTCTTTCTGTGCCGGAGCGTCGGGGTCCGGTCAGCAGTGGCTGGCATGGATCCAGGTCTCTTTCCCCGAGACTCGTAGTGCTGTGTGAGTTGTCAGGAGTACCAGGTGTGGGCCGCTCCATCGTTGATCCTTCCATTTTCTCCTGTAGATTTTGATGTAGTTAGCTCTGTCGCATAGTCCAGAAGTGAGTCAGTTATGATTTGTAAGTCAATGTTTGGAGGAGATTCCAAAGGAGTCCTCATTGGTCTTCCAGTCAAACTCTCATGCGGAGTGTACCCCGCCCTCTGACTAGGGAAGGAGTGCAGTGCCATTACTGCCAGATGTAGGCATTCTACACAGTTTCTGTATGTGCACTGCATTAAGACAATTTATTTTTCAGGGATTGGTTCGTTCTCTCGACAATCCCTGCACTTTGTGGATGCCATGGACATGAGAATTTCTGTTGAATGCCTAGTGCGTTGGCACAGTTCTTTCATCAGTTCATTTTTAAAATGTGTCCATTGGTCAGATGAGATCATCTCTGGCACACCAAACCTCAGTATAACCTCCCTCATTAGCCATTTCACAACCGTTTTGGCATCGTTTTGTGTGGGAAAAGCTTCTACCCAACTTGAAAACTTGTCAACTATTACCAAGCAATAGTGTTTGTCACCAACTCTCTCTGTCATGTCAATGAAATCCATCTCTAAGTGTACAAATGGACCATGTGGTGGGGTTGCCCTACCTTGCCTCACAGGGCTTGTTTTCTGTATGTTGTGTACCTTACATATTGGGCATTCTCTGCAAATTTTCTCACATGCTTTTCGGAGCCCTGGGGCAAACCAAAGTTTACCTATGCTAGCTGTCATTCCCTTTCTTCCCGTGTCGCACACCCCATGTGCCACTCGGGAAAGACTGGGCAGAAGTGTGATGGTTGCAACAGGCTTACCAGGTTTGTTTCTCAGCCTCGGCAACAGAGTTCTGTAGGTCGTCGACATGGTCAGCAGTGTAACCTGGAAACAAATTGACATGTTTAGTAGTAGATCGGGTTACCGCAGCAATTAGAGGCATTTGTTCAGCTTCTTTCGCCGCCTTGTCGGCCATGGAGTTTCCCACAGACACCCTGTTGTTAACGCCTGTATGCGTGGGGCATTTGATTATGGCCAGCTGTGAGGGCCGCATAATGGCATTGAGTAAATTGCGGACCTGTAAAGAGATAGTGATACGTGCACCAGATGAGGTTAAGAACCCCCGGCGCATCCAAAGGGTACCAAAGTCACTGGCTACTCCGTTGGCTTACCTGGAATCACTATAAATGTTCACTGATTTCTGGGAAGCAAGAACACAAGCTCTGGTTACTGCAACAAGTTCAGCTTTCTGAGCAGAGAAATCAGCAGGCAATCTACCTTGTTCAATTATACCCTGATTGATCGAGATTACTGCATACCCTGACTGAAGTCCAGACCCATCGGCCATCCTTGTTGAGGAACCATCCACAAAGAACTCCAGTTAGGCACCTGTAAGAGGGGTATCCTGGAGGTCAGAACGGGGTTTAGTTTCACTGGCGATGTAGTCACGGCAAGAGTGGTGTTCTTCTCCATCTTCTTCTGTGGCCATGCAGGCTGCTGTGTTGACCGTACTGCATCGTTTGATGGTGTCATTCGGAGCTGTCAAAAGAATCTCATACCCGGATAGCCTCTGGGCTGTCATGTGCTCTGTTCGTGGTTCGAGTAGGGCCGCAATGTTGTGGGTAACATGTAGGGTGATCTGGCCCCCCTGGATCACACCTGCTGAAGTCTTCAATGCGAATGCTGCTGCCGCCAAGCCCTGGTCACAGGTGGGCATTCTCCTCTCCACTGGGTCAAGTCTGTGGCTATACCAGGCAATTGGACTGTTGGCCCCATTGTTTTTCTGGATCAGGACCGCATTCGTGAACCCCTTCCTCTACACTGCGTAGAGATCAAAAGGTTGTGTATAGTCTGGCAACCCCAGCGCTGGAGCTTGCTGTAGAGACAGTTTCAGTTCAGTGAAGGCGCTCAGAGCATCGTCATGCCAGTTTGTTGTATATTACCTTTTGGCGCACCAGCTGTGCTTTCGCCTTCGAGACCTTGTGACCCTTCCTCTCCAATGCTTGCAGAAGGGTCATGGTGTCCTGGATACAGGTTTCTTTGGAAGGTGAGGCCAGTAGGAGGTCGTCCACATACTGTATCAGGGTGCTT
>JACXGJ010013177.1:0-2500 GCA_016801105.1 Esox niger | reverse complement strand
GTCACATATTAAGCTGTTTATAATACTTCCTTGCCTAGGGTGTAAGAAATATGACCGGTGTAGCCAAGTTGTCACTGCTGAGCAATTGTTCCCAATTTATAGACCACTGCATCTAAGGACACAGTGGTTGCATCAAAAAGCCGCCTAGCATTATATAAAAAATGAATAGAATCTGAGCATGGATATGGAGACATGCTTGTAGTTGTGCATATGGTGTAGTCGCCAAAACCCGAATTACGTGAGTTACTATTGCAAACTGTTCATACCAAACAGCGACTTAAATGAGAGCGGAATCATAAACACCATGATCTAGGTTGTGGAGACCAGTGACCAGCGAGGGCCGAGGTCTCTATGGATACCTCCAAGCCTGGAAAGTATGTCCATCCAAGGCAGAGGGAGAAGGGAAGTCGGCGCACAAGTCGAAACTCAACACCATGCATTGATGGTGGTGAGGAAAACTTGTCTCGTCTGTCAAATAAGCACAGCCACATCATAATGACTCACTTAACTTTTATTTTCCAGTTGACTCAGCAGCAGACCCAATTGGGCTGAGTTTTTACTACCAGTGGGTGCAGCCTTGGTGTGTGTACTTTATGTAGGTAGAGTGTGTTAAAAATGTAATGAAGTTGACAGTGAAAAACATCAGATGGAACAATGCTTGTAAATATGCTCTAAACATTTCATGTGTTTCATCTTTGTGACCTGGGAATACAGAGGTGAATGTTTAGGCTGACCTTAATCTGGTGTGTAAATTAGGACTGCTTAATAATAGTAATGTTTTTTCCCTTTTATAGAATGTCATGGGACAGACCAATCAGGCCGACATACACCACAGACCAATCAGGCCGACATACACAACAGCCCAATCAGGCCAACATACTATTTGACACTAATCCATCCTGAAACATCACTGTGTGACTGAGTTTACAATTAGCGCCATTTGGTAAGGGAAGAGTGAAGCACATCTTGCTCAACTTTCCCGTTAATCACTACACTAAAGCAAGCACATTCACCACCAAGGTTGGTCAGCCTCCACAGAGGAGACCCGGTCAAGACACTTCACCTGTTCACCGTGTGCAATCATTTCATTGTCATCGTCTCTCTGTGTGTCTCCGTCTCAGGTGTGTCTAGGCGTGTGCCTGCATGGGCTACGGTGGTTCGATGCTGCCGACCCTGATTCCTTCTTCCCTCACTGTTACAGGCTGGGGGTGGAGGATGAGAATCAGGCCTCTATTGGTCAGAACGCTCGCAACTCACTAACCCATGCCACCCACCCCATGTATCTGAATAACACCTCCGTTTATGTGCTTCTTTTTTCCACTGTCCACTTTAATGAAGTGTCTTACTTTGTAGCCTTGATCATCTGATTTCACGTTCCTGCTCCCTGTTTCTATATCCAGAGGACTACAGGAGAACAGTCTGCACCAGTTTTTATAGAACGGTGTGGAGAAGAGTCAGGGAGACCGTGGACAGGGAGGTTTCACAGCTATCAACGGATGATGTCAAAGTAAGATATTCCTAGTGATAAGCGACATATCTCATCATTCCCCTCTGGGAGGTGGAGGGTTTTTCTAAGTGGAGGTTGTTAGGAGGTGGAGGGTTTATCTAGGTAAAGGTGGTTGGGAGGTTGAGGGTTTACAAGATGGAGGAGGAGGGTTTATCTAGGTGAAGGTGAAGGAATATGGCGTCTCTTAGGTGGTGTCTGTTGGGTGGTGGAGGGATCTAGTATGTGGTGTCTCTTGGGTGGTGTGTGTTGGGTGGTGGAGGGATCTATTATGTGGTGTCTCTTGGGTGGTGAAGGGGTCTCTTAGGTGTTGTCTGTTGGGTGGTGGAGGGATTTTATAGGTGGTGTCTGTTGTGTGGTGGAGGGATCTAGTATTTGGTGTCTGTTGGGTGGTGGAGGGATTTTATAGGTGGTGCTGGTTGGTAGGTGGAGGGATTATAGAAGTGGTGTTGGTTGGGAGGTGGAGGGATCTAGTATGTGGTGTCTCTTGGGTGGTGTAGGGATTTCTTGAATGGTGTCAATTGGGTGGTGGAGGGATCTAGTATGTGGTGTGTCTTGGGTGGTGGAGGGGTTTCTTAAATGGTGTCTATTGGGTGATGGAGGGGTTTCTTAAATGGTGTCTATTGGGTGGTGGAGGGATCTAGTATGTGGTGTGTCTTGGGTGGTGGAGCGGTTTCTTGAATGGTGTCTATTGGGTGGTGGAGGGATCTAGTATGTGGTGTCTCTTGGGTGGTGGAGGGGACACTTACGTGGTGTCTGTTGGGTGGTGGAGGGATTATATAGGTGGTGTTGTTTGGGAAGTGGAGGGATCTAGTATGTGGTGTCTCTTGGTTGGTGGAGGGGATTCTTGAATGGTGTCTATTGGGTGGTGGAGGCATCTAGTATGTGGTGCCTATTGGGTGGTGGAGGGATCTAGTATGTGGTGTCTCTTGGGTGGTGTAGGGGTTTCTTGAATGGTGTCTATTGGGTGGTGGAGGGATCTAGTATGTGGTGTCT
>JACXGJ010013176.1:0-16723 GCA_016801105.1 Esox niger | reverse complement strand
GGTTTAAGAAGAGTTTAAGGTTTAAGAAGAGTTTAAGGTTTAAGAAGAGTTTAAGGTTTAAGAAGAGTTTAAGGTTTAAGAAGAGTTTAAGGTTTAAGAAGAGTTTAAGGTTTAAGAAGAGTTTAAGGTTTAAGAAGAGTTTAAGGTTTAAGAAGAGTTTAAGGTTTAAGAAGAGTTTAAGGTTTAAGAAGAGTTTAAGAGTATACTGATAATTTTTTTGGCCAAATTATAATTGAAGAATTACGATAACAATTCCATGGTGAAATAAAGGTGTAAGAAAAGTGTGTGTGTGTGTGTGTGTGTGTGTGTGTGTGTGTGTGTGTCTGATTGCTTATGTACATGTGTAACATGTGAATATCCCTTAGCTATTTCATATCGTGTATGTGACATGCCTTGATAAACAGATAAGTGATAATCGCCTTGCTACTTGTTTCCCCACAAACATACTCTGTCTGTTGGGAGCTACAGATCGGCCTGCATTCGCTGAACGCTCATTGTGTGTCTGTCCTCTACCCAGTCGGACCAGCCTAGTCCGGCCAGCTCCAGCTCCAGCCCGGGTTTTGCAGCCAGCCACAAACGGCAAGGTAACATGAACCTGTATTAATTTACACACCTTCCCAGATCAACAGAACCAACCTGTGTGTTTTCAAACCAACCAGCCAGGGGGAGTGTTTCCCTGTTGTGGGTTTTCCTCTAACTGGCACTCTGGCGGTTTTGCTCCGCAGTGGCCGAGTTTGTCCGCAGGAAGGTAGTGGCAGTCCCTTCTACCGCGCACACAGGTAAAGTCTGATTGCTACAGCCAGTCACCACACCCTACCGCCTGAACCCTACACCCGAACACTAGATGGCTGTGATGAGAGATTAGTGTAGTGTGACTAACAGTCTTTCTCCCTCTCTGTCAGTGTTGGGTCCTCTTCGTTCGATTATCCACGACCTGCACTCGGACGACAACGCGGACGATTCGGATGAGGACCCGGACAACGACGCGGACTCCGACCTGGAGCGGCCGATGATGCACGCGCACATGACGCACCACCGCCACCGCCGGTAGGTAGAACCCGCCGACCAATCAGATCGCCATGTGTCATTTGGGGGGGGGGTGCTCACGGGAGTTGACTTGTGGAATTCTGCTCGGGAACTAGCTCTGCTTTGCTTGTATGTTGTTTCCGTTTAATCCCCTACCTGAGAAGTTGTATTGCGTTCCAATTGTTGCTGTGTTTGTCTGCAGCGTCAGTTTGAGTGACGGAAGTGAAAGCGAGAACAGCTCGGCCCCGTCGCCCCACTCTCGCCATGAGCCCCCGCCTCTACTGAAGACCAGTACTACCCAGGTAAGGCCTCGAATATAACCGGGTTTGTTCAGCAGACTTTTAAAGACCTCGTCATTTGTCAGGGGGTCCGTTTTTACGTGTTGTCGGAATAATAGAACAGATGTCCCTTCATGTTGAATATTGTGTTGACCCAGTTGCACGTCCTGACGAAAACAAAACGGTATTAACCAACCACAATTAGCGAAATCGATTTGAACAAGTTGTTTTTTCCTACCCTTTATGTAAATCTTTATGTAAATACTGCATTTCCATAAACGCTTTGGGAGTAACCGTAATGTCTACTTTGTTGCTTTTCCACCTCATTATAAAATTGAACACAGCTGTTATTTGTATTAGATGTCGCTCGTAGGGAAACGTCTGTGTGTCTTATTAGCATCTGTAATTCCCAGGATGCATTTCCACGATACGCCAGCCACACTCACACTCATACTCATAAATAATGACTGTTTTGTAAACAAAGCAGCGGGCAGGTATGGTAATTCCAAACCTTGGTTGTATTCACCAGGAACAAATTTGAAGGAAACATGTGGGCCAACCTGAACTTATAACAAACGGTGGATTTAGTTAATTGTTGCAAATGTTTGTGCAGTAATGAATACAACCCCGATGTCTCACAGATACTGGAGGTAAAGAGCCCCATTAAGCAAACAAAGCAGGATAAGAATAAAAACATCGACTGTGACAAGGTGAGTAGCAGTTTCAGTTTAACCCAGTTTAGGCCATGTCATCGGTTTTGAACAGCTTCATAGTTTATTTTTCTTGCAGTCGGCACAAGTTTGGATGGAATACGGAGGTGAGAGTATGAGGTCACACGTACAGTTAATGCTGTGGATATAACCGGGGCATTTGCCATTCTTTCCGTTTGCCTCTCAGGCATATCTGGAGGAGCTGGTTGAGCTTCACAGAAGACTGATGGCGCTGCGAGAGAGGCACATACTTCAACAGGTGAGATCTGATGGTGGGTGGTTGGGTGGGGGTGTGTGTTGCCTCTGTACAGCGTTGAACTTGCAGTTAGTATTTACAGTGTGTGCAGTGTCCTCCGGAATTAGTTTTTTATCATCATAATTGATTAATATGCAATTGTTGTTGCCTTCAATCCCCGCTTTATTGCAGCAGATGCTGTTTTGGTGAATGTTTGTTACTGCCCAAATATAAATGATAAAGGAATAAATTGTGGCTGTTCGTTCTGAATAACAAAGGTTTGCCATTCAGTGTGAATGAACGTTGAGAGAAGGGGCGACACGCAGTAATAAATTAAATATTTATTTATTGATGATAATCCTTTTTTTGGGGGGATTTTTTTTTCTGAGTGGAAGATCAATGCGATAAACCTGAAAGGAATTTGTTTGTGCTTACCTAGGCTGCCAATAATGTACTGTAGATATTGTTGCTTTTTATGGTTTATTATTATTGTTTTTAGGTTAGGGGCTTGTTTAAAACCACTTTGAACTGTATATTGCACAGAACATTAGAGTTGAGTGGGTCATCCATGCTTGTCTGGCAACGAGAAATGATTTGGTTAACCTTTTCCACTCCACCTATGAGCACATTTCCTTTTGCTTATGTTCACAAGGCCTGTCGTATGACCGCATTAATGGAGATTCCCAGCTGCAGTGGCCAAGAAGCGGCCTTGTTGCGCTAATGAAAAGTTTGGCTCAGAGCATCGGTGGAAAAACTCATGCACAAACAACATCAACAAGCCAAGCACTAAGATGTGGCGTAATCAAGCTAATCCTCTGGGCGTTTGGAGAAGTCGGAGCATCCCTGCGGCTTTCCAGATCCTCTGAGTACGAGACATGGGAATGATTAACTTCCCAACCTCCCAATGCAGTTTTTCCTCTCCGGTCTCTTTTTGGGAAAACCACAACTTGAAAAATGGGCTAATTTCATCCTGAGTATTTTATGTAGATACAGTTTATCTACAATTTAATTTCTAGAAAAAAAATCTGATGGAAACAGTGTGGACTGTTCATGTCCAGTATGAACTAGTCTGTTATGAACGACAAATGGAAAATGAAAGTGTCAGCCAAAGTTCTGTCCTACCTGACTGAAACCAGGTCCAGAGATCTTGGGATGGTTCCATCTTCCTGGATATATGAGAGGGGGGTACAGAGAGCATCTGAGTTCTGTCTGTCATGTCATAACAATGGGCAGAGTGGCCCTGCCAGCGCTCTGGGAGAGAGGAGGTGAAATGTGTTCCACATTGGAGGCCCAACCCCTGCTTTGTAGTGAGAAACGGATCAGGTTAGGGTACCCCAATTACCTTACAACACCTTCCAGACTGACACTCTATCGCGTTCTTTGTCTCACACACTTTGTTTCTCTCAGAAGATAGTAAATCAACCAAAATAACAAATCAGCCGAGAGAGAATTGTCTCTACCCCTCTGAAACATGGTTCTGTATGCAAGGGATTTATGGCTTGAATAAGGGGTGTCCAAATTCTAAATTCTCTCATATTATAAGTTGCTTTTAAGTCAACTGTATTGTGCACTGTTCAGCGTTGTTTATTACCAGGATTCTCCAAAAGACCATACTGCCACTTAGCAGGGCTCAGTTTCTGATCAATAATGGTCAATATGTGTTGCTTTGATTTACTAAATCATCCAAGCGTCATTCATTTAGTTTTAGCAGGTGAACATGTATTGAATTCCGTTGCTGTTGAATCGATAACATTTTACGAATGTGTCCTCTTCTCCTCGCTGGGGTTTGGGTTTGCATAGAATTGTCTCGCATTGAGCTTAAAAGTTTTAGTTTTTATTTAATTTTAATTGGGGTTTTCTCTCACCTTACAGATCGTGAACCTAATTGAAGAGACTGGACACTTCCACATCACGAACACCACTTTTGACTTTGACCTCTGTTCCCTGGATAAAACCACGGTACGCAAGCTCCAGAGTTACCTGGAAACTTCTGGAACGTCATGAGGTATGGGATCAGCTTTCTGCCATGAGGAATAACATTAAAGAAGAACTTTTTTTTGTCCTTTTCTTAAAACTTGAACTTTTGCGGCGTTGCAAAAACTTACCTGCAACTACCTGCCACGGCTTGGCCCTGTCCTGGGTCCTACTGCCTGGCGGTTCTGGTCACTCCTCTGCTTGTTGGAACCCGACTCTCCATGTGACCAGGGTAGACCAGGAGCGTAATAGACCTGAATGGCGTGCCACGTCACTCTGGACATGAGTCCTGTCGACCAGGAATATCACCCTGAAAGCCTTGAAGAAATTCCACAGTTGACAAAAAACAATGGGGAAAAGAAACAGAGACCTTGCTCTTAAAACAAATGTGCATATTATGACCGTGTATGTACGTTGGATTTTTTGTTCTTTGTGACGGATGATGCGTGTTCAACACTGCCTTAGCACATTTGTCAGTCTTTATTTATTGAGTTTGAGTTCCAGGATGTGTCTGTGTGGGCGCGTGCGTGCGTGCGTGTGTGTGTGCGAGGATGTGTGTGTTAATAATTGCAAAATGGAATTAGTCTTGTGCAAGCACTTCACAACAAGCATCTCTGGCTCTGGAAGTACGATGGAGCGGCGCACTGCAATCACAACGTTGGGATTTCAAGTGTCTCATTATGTGACCGGTGACTTGAATGGCAATCAGATGTCCTGCCGTGTAAGGATAGCATTTGTCCTCCAAAACGTATGTTTGTTATCAGTACACAATGGTACAAGCTGAAGACAAATCATGGACTCAAACTGGCGCTATTAAAGATGTCCTCTGGAGTTTTTGTATATTTTCAGCCAGTATAGTTCTGAGCGAGACAAGACGGGTCCCTGTTTTCTGTGCACTACATCATTGAATTGTTTACTAAATCACCCTTTTTTTGCAATTTGTTTGAGATGTTACAAATCCAATTGATAACATGTCATACTTTTGGTGTGCTTAAGATCCCGGAATGCTTCTTTAACACCAACTGTATATTCCGTTCTTGGTACCAAAACTTGAATTGACGTATTGGATGAAGACAACCCAAATTTACAATGTGAGCTTGCATGTTGTTTCTGTAAGCTCTCACTTGTATTCCACATTTCCACAAGTTGAAACAAAGCCAAGTATTTGCGATATATCTATTGGCAACAGGCCTGTGCTAAAATCTTACCATTTGGAATCCTGGGATTTTAGGGGAAAATATACTTTGAATCTTATTTATTTCAGAGGCATGTCAATTTGCCAAATTAAAGTTGTGTTTAGGAATTGACAACATGTAAGTGATCATTTACAAAAAAAAGTTTGGTTAACTTATGTTGGACATTGTCTTCTTTGCTAATCCGAAGAATTGAAGTCTACAGACGAATCCTAAATGGGAATACCAGTGGTGGAAGCTATTTACAGGGCTACTCAAAGGCAGAATATGTTGTGTTTTGCTTGACCCCTATCTGCCTTACAAGTTCTTGTTTATTCTTAGGACATACAATAAACATTCTGTATTTTGTACAGATGAGGACATGTGCAACCTGTAGTGAAGAGTTATTGGCACTGTGTGATTTTTGAGATTTGTTTTGTCTTTTTGTATGTTACAATGTCTTATTGTTGAGTGACTTACACTTGGAGAAATTATGACAAAATGTATTTCTAAGCCCAAAGATGTTTTTTTTGTTTGGGATATCATGGTATATTGTTTGTTTGTATATAAACTTTGTATGTGATAACGATGTCATTTTATTTTGGGAAAATTTTAGTGTTCACTACCATAGTTTGTAATCAAAATCAACATATGCTTTAGACAAAGCTATAGCTAGCTATTGTCCTAATTAATTGCTGGTAATTATTTACAGGTGATCTAATCAATATATTTTTTAGAGAACTTGAAATACAGTCCAAACGGCAAAGAAATATTTTGGCTACATCAGTTTTCGTGACCACATTTTAATTGAATTAACACAAAAATAGGTAAATATTATTTAATTAACACAAGCAAACTTGAATCTCGCTGTGCCGTAAGGCGAAACACAATCGCCCTTTGACCTGGATAGAGTATAAACGAACGCGTAAATCTGGCAACAAGTCTTGTTCATCCTTTGGTTGTTTTCAATCTTAACGATAAAAGATTCCGAGCAAAGACAGGCTGCAGAGGAGGAGCCTTCAGTACTGTCTGTTTCTGTTGCATGGAGCTGTTTTATTTTCAGCTACACCCACCTGGAAAGAACGTCGAAATGAAACCGTAAGAGGTGAGAGGTCACAAACCATTTCATACACAACACGGGTCTTAGGTCAGCCTTTTGATCCCCTTCAAATTTAGATGATAGGAATTGTGTAACGTGTGTTTTTTCTTTTAGTCGACGTGGGTGGTCGGCCCAACATTTCTGGAAGGCTTCCAGACTCTCCATGTTGTGGAGGGAAGTGGGAGTGTTGTATCAAGGCTTTTATCATGACAGATTTATTTTTTTCTCTATCAGACATGCAAAAAAGCTATACTTTGTAATTGTTATTTTCCACTCTCGTTCTTTCGGACCTTGCTCCCAAGGTTCTGACCATGTGATGTGTAACAGAGAAGCTTCAGGTATAAAGGTATTCAAGCAGACATTTTTGTTCACGTCCGTATCATGAATCACTTTTCCAACTGCTACGTGATGGAAACGAGCAGCGGTGACATCGTTTTCAGAGCATCTGAACAGCCCGGATCAGCTCCTAGTGCCGGCAAGGTGCGAAGTCATTATAATCGAACCCAAATTGCTCCCAGGTCATTGCTAAAGATCACAATGTGTTCTCCATTACACTTATCTGGCATATATATGCAGAAAGAAATGTCTCTGTGAGGGGAAGTGAAGGGAGGACGCAACTTTAAACTATTAAAAACCATCACACTCACCATCATGAGAACCTGCTGTCCCCTGTTAGGGCACGTCTCAAATCACACCTAATTCCCTTTGTAGTGTGCTTCTGTTGACCAGGGCCGTGAGGGCCTCTTTACCCTATGGGCCCTGTTCAAAAGCCGCTCCCTACGAAAAGGGAGCACCAGCTATAGTCAAATAGGCCAAGTCATGACAACTAACGGGTGTGCCAAACCAGGCAGTTTAACATCAGATTCTGAGCAGCCGTCGATGGACCGAAGCAGCTGGACAGTGGGGGTGTTCGTAACGCTGAAGGGTATTTTGAGAATGTGATACACTTCTGATAGCATTACGGCTGCGCCACACGTCGTACTCCTCGCGACGCAGCACTTCCCCTGGCCAGTCAGTCCCTGGACATGAGCGCGCCGTCGTTAATCGTTTCAAAAGCAATGTGCAGACGCGGCCTTGCTTGCGAAAGGTATTTGCGAACAATTTCCCAGTCCGCCTGAAAGCAAGAGGTTCGGATGAGGGTCAGTTGTTTCGGATGAGGGTGGCGGTGTCTGAAGGCATCGTCCTCTGGCACGCCATTGCTGAAGAAGACCTTGTCTGGTCGTAGTCTGAGGATGGCGCTGCATTGCTCGAAAACTAGGCCATTGAAAAGCATTTGAAGTGTCCCTGTACAATTACATGACTAGGCTGCAAGGAACCAGACCCGGGCTTCGGAACTGGCCCAGCTGCTCTGTGTCTCGCTGATGTTTATGGATCAGACAAGGCAGGATCTTTCGAATTATTATTTGTTTTGTCCCCCCCCCCCCGTTCTCCCTGGCTGTGTGTTTAGAGTTGTGTTTCAGCCATGGTTCCTTAAGCTCTTCTCTTGACTCTGTACTCATTGTGTATAGGTATATGAAGAGAAGTGTTCTTTTTCTCCCCCCTTTTTTGTCCAATTTCAGTGGGGTTCTTAAGGAGTGTGAAGAGAGGAGAGTAAAGGGGTGTGTCTGAGGGGGCACCATCTGCATTGAGGAATCTTGGATGACGTGGTGGTGGTGTTTGTACTCACCTGGTATCCCAGACTTAAATCTGTCTCTTATTAGAAAAATTATGAAAACCAGAAGTGCTTTGGCCCTCCAGGACCTGAGTGGAATAACCATGATTGAAACCAATGATTTGTCTGTGAGTCGGGACATTTCAGATGGATCGCATGAAGGTTCTTCCCCTTTAAGCCATTTTAGTGTCCAGCCAGGGGAGATAAAGTTTGGACAGAGGGGTGAGAAAGCAACGCAATTGGGGAGGGAAGTTGAGGTAGAACATGCTGTTTGAGCTTCCGAATACCACCCCCCCCCCCCCCCCAAAAAAAACTGAAAGGGGCATAACGGGGGAGACCCCCTGAAATAATCTCCCTCAGAAAAGACATTGATTGTCACCCTGGCACGAGGCCAAGGCCGGATAGAAGGTCTCCCTCCAGCCCTCTGGAAGGCGGTCAGAAAGCACCTAAAGGAGGTCATTAAAGCTGAAGGTTGATGAGAAGTCTTACCCCCCCCCACCCTCGGTCGTCCTTTACTTCGCCTCAGGCCCCCGCCCCCTGTCTGTCCCGCAAAAGGCGTGCTTCAGACTGCTAGTGACAAAGGCCCTTAGATGCTTACAACACAAAAGAAAACTGGTCCTCCGCATCCAATGGTTTACGCCGGGTCCAGGATGGTGTTGAGCAGGCAGCAAAGTGGTCAAGACATTTTTTTTTATATGACCACCTGTGGGGATCTAAAAATAACGGCTATTTGTGTTTCCTTCCTGCCTAATTTGGTTTACAATCGGTAATTTGAATTGCATCAACGATGCTGTCTCCTGAGAATCGAGAATCGGTGACGTGAGATTGGTTCACCCAAGTTGAACCTGTTAATAATTCAGTGCACGCAGGTCATTGAGGTTTACGTTGTGTTTTCTGGGAGGAAACTGATGTGGACTCCGACCGCCGAAGTGTCCCGCCTCTCATTGGCCAAGAGATTTCATCCCTCAGACTAATCTGCCGTCGTCATCCAACTTGCCCCCGGTGACACGAACTCCAAGGCATTTATCATATGCTTTAGCTTAGTGGGATACTGGCACTTTTCCTCTGTGTGGCCAATCGCCTTGACCTTGCTGTCAGCTCTCCTGTGGAATTCTGGGTGGCAACTCTGTCACCCTGAAAACGGCATACAAATTAGCTTTGCAGAAATCAGATCAAGTTATGTAAAGAACAAAAGCAAGCAGACTTCAAAGAGGACAGGGCGAGGAGGGGAGAATGCAGTGGGGAGTAGAGTGGAATCCCCCCCATCTCTCCATACAGACAGGAACCAGGCAGAAGCTACATAAAGGGTTCCCAAGAGGCTGGGTCCCCAGACGCCCTGGATTTGATTGTTTTTATTTGCCCTTCTGCTCCCATTCCCTCCTCTTCGCACCCCTCCTCCCCCCTCAGACCGGGCCCCCACCCTTCAAGAGAGTCCTAGACCTAAGTTTGTTTTCATGTTACACAATGTATATTTGAACAGCATTTTGTATTGCTGTTTTTTTTTCCCGTTTCTCAACGGGGTGAAGGTGCGCTTGTCAACACAGTCACTGTTCTTTTAAATATGCAGTTCACTTCTCCAAGACGTGCCTTGCCACAAACTGGTACAAAACACTACACAAGTATTTTCAGTTTATACTTTTAGCAGGAACAGTTCCGTAACGTTAGTGAATGCACCTCTGGTCTTTGATTTTGGTGTTGGTGAAGCTTGGCTTGTTCTCTCTCGCTCCCCAAACCCACCAACCCACCCCCTTTCCCCGCCTGCTTTGTTCCTCTTTGATGGAACTGTGCGGGCCAGTGAGCCGTGACCCCTGGCAGCCCACAGCAGTCTGGATAAGTCCACTGACACTCTTCCTCTCAAACTCGTGTGTACACACACACACACCACAGAAAATGGAAGGGGGGGTCAGAGGAGAAAAGACACTCAGTTGAACTCCAACTTCCAATTTAATCTCATCCAAAAAACGGGTCGTAGACATGAAGGCTCCTTTATTAACTGTTAGATTTGTCCCAACATTTGAGCCAAGGTTATTGGTTTTACTTCACTGTTACATGCAACCTGTACCCATTTTGCCAACTAAGAATAACTGTCATGCTATATTCCTGAGCACGTCAGCAACAATCCCAGCCCCCACGTGGCTCTTAATTCAAAAAGCAAAACAAAATGCAAACTTGAGGCACCAATTTGTTCACCGAATTCAGGCAGTTGATGCCTAAAAGATGGTGTAGATGAACGGATCATTTGTGACTGACAACAAATATGTACTCCGGTACCCTAAAACAAAAATCTGGGAATCGATACTTTGACATTGTAGTGAGGATTTGTTTTGAAATCCGATATTGCAAGAAGGCAGAGAAAATGACTGTCCCCCGCCACAGACTGTTCTCTGTTCTACCAGATGGCATTCATGGCATGTTGTATCAGTGCCTCCTGTCTGTAACCGACCGGACCCTGTACAGCTTCTACCCACAAGACAAAGACAACATTACAACTTCTATCGGCTATCTACTGCCACCCATCCATGTAAACCTAAATACCTTTTTGTAGCAGCAAATCATTTCTAATGTCCATTTTGATTATTCTCTACTTTTGTACATGCCAATGTATATTAATAACATGAGGTGCATTGGACCATTGAAAGCTGGGGCTTGAAAAATGCTAATGAGTGCGTAACCATACATTTTGCAGAGTACCTAATGTCCTGATTATTCATAGGTAGTCCTCGGTGGCAGGAAGATTGTAAGCTCTTTATGGTACAAACAAAAGTTCCTCACTGAGCATTTAGGTGCTGTTTTTGTATTGTTCTATTGTAAAATGTCAGGCAAATCCTACTAGAAGAGCTTAACTTTTTGTGATTAATCAGTCACCTTAAATGATGGCAGGTGTGTAATGACTTCTATTTAACATGAGTTTGAATGTGGTTAATTCCGAACACAGCCACATCCCCAGTTTTAAGAGGGTGTGCACACTTATGCCTCTAGGTTATTGTAAAGTTTTTATATTTAATTTTTCCCCTTCAAAGATTTCAGTGTTTTTTTTATTGTATTGTTCACGTAACAGGTCAAATTAAAGCTGGGGGAAAAAAATTGTCTCGTTTTTTACATTACAAGCACCTGGCAATTTAACAGGGGTGTGTGAATTTATATCCCCTGGATATTCTGACATGGATGTTCTGGATCCACCAAGACTATTAGCTGGTTGTCCAGCCAAACTAAGTAACCAGGCAGGAAGGGCCTTAGTCAGGGCAGGAACCAAGAACTCAATAGCCCATCTAGAAGAGCTTCAAGAGTCTCTGCATAAATAGAAGCTGCCAGAAGGAGGCCTGAATGTCAAGCACATTTGGTGAAACCAAAGTACCGCTCATCTCTAAGACCAAGCATGGTTGCAGGAACATCACTCCATGGGGATGCTTCTTAGTGGCAGGGACTGGGAGACTGGTCAGGACTGACGGAAGGATGAACGAAGCAAAATACACAGAGGTCCTTGAACAAAACCTGATCCAGAGCACACCACAGACTGTGGCATATATTAATATCTCAAAGCATGTTTAAAAACAATAATTCTACACTTTCCTAATGATGTGTTTCATGTCTATGTATTCTGTTTGAGTTGCTCTTATACAGGGCCCAGAAGTATGAGACCTTCAATATTCCAGCATACATCAAGGTAAAAAGTAACCATAACTGTACCTGGTGCGGTTGCACGACCAAAGGTAAAATAATTTACGAATGTGTAAGTTTGATATTCGGTTGCAAAAAAACACTAAGCAATTCAAACATTTGGGATGTGAAAATGTATATGTTTCCAGACAAAAACCTCCTGGTCCAGCAGTCTTGATATGGATTTAAGAAAGTCTTACTGCTGTTGATAATGATCTCAGTTTTGTATTATTGGATTCAAAGGATAACAATTATAGTGAAAGGGGGCTAATTGTCGGCAGCTTGGACAGCGGCTTTCCCCTTCCTTGTAACCATAAGTAGTAAGTTCCCATAATCTCGGGATGACACGCTGCTATGCACGTTCCGTTATGTCATAAACCTCAAAAACTCCCTGCGCGTCTCTCCGAAGGCCCCAGATGTGTGGGGATGGTTTCCAGCAGGACATTGGGAAACTACATGTGCGTCCCAAATGGAACCCCCCCATTTCGGTCACTGTTTTTCCTTAGAGGCCTATGGGCCCTGGACGAAAGTAGCATGCTGTGTAGGGATAAGTGTGCTGTTTGGGATGTAACCTAACTCTACAGCCTCAAGGTGCTCGCTGCTTATTTCCTGGAGTCTAATTGAAAGCAAATGAACAGAGTCCCCTTTCTGTCTCATCTTAATTGAATGAATGGTTCAATGCCGCGGCGCTTTCTTGGCTCATGTCTCGGTTTGGGAACGGTGCGACTGGAATGGTCTTTGAGGAGAGCCTCATTAGCCAAATACCTTTCATTGTGGATACAAAACAAATCATTAATAGGCCAATCTGTCAACTGCCCTTGCAAAAAAAAACACGGGTTAATTGAGGATCAGCCATTTTAAAATCGTACATTAACTTAATTTTCTTCCTGCAGAACAATGTTACTGTTTTGTGGTGAACTAAATTCTTACTGAGCGTGTGGGCAGTGTTGGACCTGGTCTTCCTGTCCCCGCTGTTTCAACATCACATCTCACCCACAGCCCTCACCGATGTCACCAGACAATCTTCACCAATAAGCCACACTATCTGTCCCGCATAGTGGAAGATATCTCTCCAAATCACCTCTCACTACCTGGCCAGAAGAAACAACATGGTCCTGGGCAGTTTACAGGCTGGCTGGCCCCTACGGCATTAATGACACCACCAATCAATCATACAATAATCAAGTCTGTCGATTACATTAAACTGTATGTGCCACGGTATCCACAATACACAAGGGCAATAGTCAATCTGAGTTAAGAGCTTATAAAACAAAAAGAGAATGCCTGTAATTTACTTTGTGCTTACAAAGTTCTGTGACATTTAATTTTCAGGACACAGAGGATAAAGGAGCTATTTAGGTTTTCTAATGAACGGTTTGATGGGTTTAATTACAGCATGGAGATCTACTGAGGCCCATCTTGGCATTAGTTCCTCAGTGTGTGATGTGGCCTTGTGCCCATTGAGATACCTAGCAGACGGCGGAGGAGCAAACATGCAGGAACTCATTCAGAAACCATTCACTCCAAATGGACCACATTTGAAAACACTTTCTATTGAACAAGGAAGGCCAAAATGTTTCGTGTCACTTCCATCTATTTCCTTTTTAGGGCAAATAATGCTGGTAGATCATCATGCACCTCAAAGTTTTTTTTTAAAACATGTTCTGCTGCAGTAGGTGAACATTGATGGGAAGCAGCTTCAACTGTGGGTCCACATTTGGCCACACTTGATAATTCACCACATGGCACATGCCAAGGTTATCCATTAAGGAAAAGCTCAGTTGGAACTAAAGGGTATGGAATGAATTGATACTGTGCGTGTTACCAATTTCACCAATTCAATGTATCCCCATGCCAGGATATCTCCCTAAATAGTACTGATTAGACCATGCTGCACCAGTGACACCTAGTGGCCATGAAATAAGAAGCGCTATATTGAGATGATTAATGGACCTACACAACTAAACCTGCCAGTTGCAGTGGCAAAACAATAACGTACACCGATCATGGAGAAAGTCACATCCTACCTATACTTTCAAAACATTTTTCCCCACAAGTCGGGTATGGAAACTCTATTAAGCACCCCTACCTGTTGTTGTACAACAGCAGATATAATCATGTACATCCATTCTACGCCACCAGGCAAAAGGGCAACATCTACACATGCATTGGTACTGAGGAAAATGCCTTTAACCTCTTGTCCAGCCAAAATAGGTTTTTGAATTTATGTACAACTTGAAGCTGACAAAATGGGCTGGCCAAGGATGATCCCACTTGGCATTCACTTTGACTCTGTTCATTTGCTTTTGATTAGACTCCAGGAAATAAGCAGCGAGCACCTTGAGGCTGTAGAGTTAGGTTACATCCCAAACAGCACACTTATCCCACAGCATGCTACTTTCGACCAGGGCCCATAGGATTGAGTGGCACCCACACCTAAGTAGAAGCCAGGGGTGTAGCACAGGGACCCTCCCCGTGACTGGTAGAAGCTAAATATTTTACCCTTGGAGAGTCAGAGGCAAACTCAATTCCCACAGTTGAACACAATCGGGCTCATCCACCTGAACACTCACTGTACATCGACATGTAAGTTAGAAGAATGTGTACAGTTTAGCAAGGGCGCTGCCCAGTGGCCAGAAACCATAACTGAATCTCAGGAATTCTATTATGCAGTTGTAGTAAAGGATAGTTGAACTACTATTGAGTTATGGAATCATATGGATATACATTGGTTTTTTTTATTTTACAGTGAATGTTACTATTCTGATGTGCATAGACCAATCTCTACGGTTAACATTGAATTCCACAGCAATCCTGTTTTGCTGTGCTATGTCTGCGTTAAGCAATTCCTAACAGAACACATGAAAGTAAACAGCTCTCCCAACATGTGTAAAATTAGTCAGAGTGCTGTAATCCATTGGTAGTACAATGCTTTTAGACATGGGTTTGTCAAACATTGATTTGACAGGGGACGGGGAAGGTAACCTTTGTGTAGGATACACACATACTGATGAGCCTGAACACTTTCACTAGCCTTCTGGCCAACTGACAGACCACTGAACAGTTTGTGTCACAGCCGAGACTAACCCCGCCGCCATGATCTCATCAGTAACGTTTCTGTCACCAATACATTTTCTACTTAAAGAACAGTTGAAAACTTCTACACTTCACTCTTGAACACTGTAGAGACCAAGGAGTTAGAAAAAAAATGAACTTTAGGTGCACAATACCTTGGAGCTTTATTCAAATACAACTTCAAACATGGAAATGCCACAAGTATGCAAAAATGTACACAATATTAACAAAAACACACAATGGCAGTTGTACCAAAAAAACTACACCTAAAAATAAAAACCAGCTTCTCTGAAGCCACTGTTGTTTAAAATACCCCAGATGAGTAGATGCAAGCTGGAACATTTAAAAAGTCCCACAATTCTACCAAGCAAAATATTGTTAAACCCATTTGAAGCCAAATGTCCTGAGATGACATGACCCCATGCCACCGTTTACAGAGCTATACAGTCTTCTGCTGTCCCTTCTTCCCAATCAGTGACTTATGGATATGAGGGATGACACCTGAAAGATAAAATGGATACATGGGACACTAAAACTTGACAACTCTGGCACAGTAGCAATCCATGCAACAAACAAACACTTCGGCACTTACCACCACCCGCGATAGTTGCTTTAATGAGGGAATCCAACTCTTCGTCTCCTCTAATGGCCAGTTGCAAATGACGTGGAGTGATACGCTTGACCTTCAGATCCTTTGATGCGTTTCCTGCCAGTTCCAGAACCTGAATACCACACCGGTAAATATTACTAGCATTACTAGCATGTGATATCAACAATGATTGCATGAGAAACAGTTCGTCACATTAATGACCCAACAATCCACTGTTTACAAAAAACAAATGGCTAAACAACAACAACAACTACATTGCCAATGTTGACCAACGTTACCTCAGCCGTCAGGTACTCTAGAATAGCCGCGCTGTACACCGCTGCCGTGGCTCCAACCCGGCCATGGCTCGTTGTTCTTGATTTCAGATGTCTGTGAATACGGCCCACTGGAAACTGAAACACGGCGGGAAACGTTTCAAGCCTCAAAGCATGCTTAACCAACTAGCCAATTATCAGTAATACACAGCATGGCAATGCCACTGAAGAAGTCTGACAAACCATGGAGTTTGCCATTTAGCGTTACCTGTTAGATTCATGTTAGGCAAGATAGAAACGCGTAGTACACGAGCACGTTCTGTAAGTTGAGTTACACCACAAAACGTTTCCCATTGGAGCAGGCATTACCATAAACAATTAATTATGCACTCACCTGCAAGCCCGCTCTCTGTGAGCGCGAAATGGCCTTTGTCTTGGTCTTCCCGGAATCTTTACCAGCCTTACCACCAGCCTGGAATAAAGATTTACCGTATGGATATACATTTACTAATTGATACAAGATACACTTGTGTATCAAAACAATTTGCCAGTTTATCCCACATCGCGGACTAACTATGCCTTTTACTCATGTAATTCGCATTGCTAAGGCTAGTTAGCCTTTAGCGAGAAAATACAACGTTAGCTAACCTCAGCCAGCGATATCAAACTTTCAAAAAATTACGAACTAACAATTCAACGATTTAATAATTGGGATAGCAAATACTGGTAATCTCAAATTTAAAATGTACCATTTTGTAAGATATCCCGGCAATATGCAGTCGCACAGGTCCTCGACAGGCACTCGTCTAGTTTGAACAAGTAGTCCCGCCTCAGAGTGCCATGTATTTATGAAGAGGAGCTTGATCCGGGACTTTGTGTGGATAGAGCCAACCAATCAAATCTCACATTCATTGTTCTGGCGTTGGTCTTAGCCATTCACAAAACAAAAAGGCTCACTGTGCGGGAAAATGTGCCACGTAAT